>WBMZ01011006.1:0-27986 GCA_013400975.1 Atrichornis clamosus | reverse complement strand
AAACACAAACCCACCACACACCTGAACATTAATTATGCAGTCAAAGGCACGCAACACCATCAGTGATGAGAGACAGGTACCAGTGAGAAGTCATGCATTGCAGTTCCTGATTATAAGCAACAAAGAAAATATGCCTTTCTCCATAAATTATGAAGGTGAGTCAATAGTCTGGCTGTTAATCACATGATATGTAGTTGTTTCACTGATTTGAAGTTAGGTGAGATCAAGCTAAAGCACAGTCACATGCTTCCATGGTGGAGGCAAAACAGCCCAACTTTCAGAAGGCAGGATATTACTTATCTAGAATACATATATGCCATTATGTAACAGCCTATATTTGCAAAATTTCTGCTTGAAGATGTCGGTATTTTAGGGTTAAATCCACACTGTACTCCAGATGGAAACTTCTACCCATGACAAGTCCAAATCTGTTCTGCTCCCATGTTGCAAGAGAACAAGCCCTTGATCAGGCGCAGGATTAAAGATTATTAAGGAAATAAGTAGTGAGAGCTCTGCTGTCCAAAGCCCACTAAGGAATGTTATTTCAACTGTCACTTCCTATCCTTTCAGCAACACCACTGAACCTTCAAGGAGCATCTGCTTGATGCTCTTAGTCATATCACTTAATTTTAGGTAGTCCTGTGAAGAGCAGGGACTTGGACTCAATCCCCATGTGTCCTTCCAATTTGAGATAATATGAAGTTCTGTGAGTCTTACACCTGGTCCTTTCTAGGATGTAGTAATGTCCTTTGCAGGTGCAGATGAAAAGTTATAATGTTATGAATTCCCATCTTACAAGCTCTTGTTTTGGTTGTGGCCCAAATTCTTTCTCAAATCCAGTAAAATTCTCACTTGCACAACTCTGTACATTTTTTGCAACCAGTGAGCCAATCAGTATTTTTTCAGATGCCACTTGTCTGCATTGAAAAAGGAAATACTTGCAGAAGTTACCCAACACAGATTTTGTGTTATAAAGAAACATCTTTTACTTGATCCATATTGTCAAAACAACAAACAACTAACAAAGCTCTCTATAATACCTGCAACACTTAAACAGAAGACCCTGAGAGACTCACAAACCTTGCTTCCATACCTCATCACCACTTGTCTGAGTCTTCTTTAATTTTACAGTGCCACTTTTATGACAAGTCATGTAAAAATAAATGTCCTGTGAGCTGATTTTAAATAGCCAGTGCTGGTAACTAGAGTGCTTGTGATTGAAAAACTTCACTTTAACAAGGTCAAGGAGCTCATTGTATATTTATAAAGTAATGGAAATTTTGAACTGCTAGCCGTGAAGCAGAATGATTTAAAAAGAACCTGATGACTGAGTGAACAAGATGAACCAAGCCATCAATCTATTGTTGTTGCAAACAAGACCACAGGTAACAGGGGTTGTCAATCATTTGAGCAGGCTGGCCAGGGAAGTGGTGGGGTCACCATCTCTGGAGGGATTTAGAAGACGTGTAGATGCGGCACTTGGGAACATAGTTTAGTGATGGGCTTGGCTGTGTTAGTTGCACTCAATGATCTTGTAGGTCTTTTCCAACCTAAAAACTTTAATGATTCTATGTATTACTGAGGTGGAGGGATGGAGTGAAGATGCATCTGAAATACTGTGTCTTCTTTTGCACTTCGAAGTACAAGACAGAGACCCACATATTGAAGAATTCTGGAGGAGGGAGGGCCACTAAGACAGGGGGCTGGAGCAGAGTGACCATGAGTAAAGGCTAAAGGAGCTGCAAGAGTATAGCTAGAGCAGAGAAGACTTGCCCGGCACATATCTGCTGTATCAAAAGTGGAGTGACAGAGAAGATGGATCCTTGAGAGAAGCACAGGAAAAGGACAAGGGTCAAGAGTCACAAAATACAGCAGAAGCAATTCAAGTTGTACACAAGAAAAAACTCTTCCCCTTGTGAATGGTTAAGCATTGCAACATATTGCCTAGGGTGGCTGGAGTGTCCTTGTCCCTGGATATATTCTAATCTGAAAAAAGCCGTAGGACCTCGCACCTACTGTTGAAGTAAAAAAGGAGATTGGAATAAACAACTGCCAGTGATTCCTTCCAAGCAGAATGTTTTTTATCATTATTTACTTCTGTTGTCTTTATTTCAGAAAGCTAGCATGTTGTTGTACCTCCTCTCCATTGTATTTCACATATTTTTCCCTTGCTAATGAATTTTGTCCAAAATGCAAGATACATTCCTGTGTTTCACAAACTTCACTTCCCCTCTGGTTTCAACACAACATGACATTAGTACTTCCTCACATTTTGGAATAAGGCACACAAAATTCAGGTTGTTAGAAGAATAATCTCCATGAACACACTATCATGTCAGATACGAAACAGGCGACTCCACCCTATGAACTCACCAGAAGCCTTGTCTGGAGGAGTAAACAGTGCTCCTTTCACTACACATGGCAAAATACCCCTCTTATTTTCAGGCTATATAACATTGAAGAGATCCAACCGGGATTTTAGAATCATTTTTTTGTAGCTTTGAGTAATTTTAACAGAAATAGTAGAAGAAACATTATTTAGTAGAGTATTTCTAACTTGTACTCAAACATATGAGAGAAGTTAATACTCTTCCCCACCAGATTAATTCTGAAATGTCAAAAATATATGTTAAAGTTTCATAAATTTCACTACTTCTTTTTGCCTCTTAAGCTGGAAACACGAGCAGATTGTTGATCTAAATCGTTTGATTCAATCAATAGGCCAGAAGTTCTCCCATTCAACATTTTTCTTTAAATTTTTTCTATCCTTGGTATCAGTAAATACATTTTCTCCTACAAAAATCACAGAATCACAGAATATACTGAGTTGGAAGGGACCCGCAAGGACCCCACAAGTCCAACTCTTTGCTTTGTACAGAACCACCCAGAAAAGTCATACCATGTGCTTGAAAATATTGTCCAAAAGCTTCTTGAAGGTTGTCCAAAAGCTTCTTGAAGGTTGTCCAAAAGCTTCAAAAGGTTTGTTGCTGTGGCTACTTCCCTGGGGAGCCTGTTCCAGTGCCCAACTACCCTCTGGGTGAAGAACCTTTTCCTGATACCCAACCTAAACCTCCCCTGGCTCAACTTCAGGCCATTTACTAGTATATGGTCACCAGAGAGAAGAGATCAGTGTCTTCCCCACCTCCTCCCCTCATGAGGAAGTTGTAATTGTGATGAGGTGTCCCCTCAGTCTCCTCTTCTCTAGGCTGCGCACACTAAGTGACCTCATCTCTTCCTCATACAGCCCCCGCCCAAGGCCCTTCATAATCCTCATGGCCCTCCCTTGGGTGCTTTCTAATAGTTTAACATCTTTCTTATATTGTGGTACCCGAAATTGCCCCCAGGACTCAAGGTGAGGCTGCCCCAGTGCAGAACAGATCAGGACAATCCCCTCCCTCGCCTGGCTGGCTGTTACGAATGGCGTGAGAGCATTACACAAGCGCTGCCTTCATAGGATTCCTGGCAGTAGCTCTATTGAGGTGACCTGCACCCCAAAATCGCTCTCGCTGACAAGTTCTGGAGAATGGCCAATTAGGTCTATGACAAAATGAATGATTTATTGAATACAAGAGTAACAGACGAAAGACCTTGAAGAGACTATCTACCACACAGGATAAACAAGTAACTACTAGTAGGTGACATAAAACAGTGCATGATATAAAGGTACCTGTATTACAGCTAGCGAAGAAATAGTGCAGGTTAGGATTTTAATGTATCTTACCCACAAATTGATGGTGGCGTACACAGAAATGTTTCACTCAACGCCCAGATGAGTAATCACGAAATTGGTGTCCCGATCTTCAGGGGAGGCTTCTACACGTTTCCAGGGGCTCGTGCAGAAAACTTCTGCTTTGTGAGGGTTTAGTGTATCTTTTATAGTCTATAAAGTCCAGGGACTGTCAGTCACATATTCCAGCTAATCCTTTCCATCTTGCTTTCAAGGCAAGATGTTTATTGTTAGCTGAGAGTGGTACTTCCATGGTGCGGAATACCTCATCAGGAGCCAGGTGGCCTTTGAGTGAGTTATTTTCACCAATTAGCAGGTGATTGTGAGGGCAGATGCCTTGGATTATCTTACCAGCTAACAAGTAACAGATAAGCTTTATATACCACTGCACAGTACAGTCAGCTTTGGGATCCCCCTGTAACCCCAGAAACAGAGATACATTCTGCCCCTACATATCTTGATGTCAGGGGACGTTGTGGTCCAGGGTCAGCTAAAGCCTTACACTCTTGTGCCAGGCCAGTGGATCCACGCAGTCCAGTGCATTTGATTGTCCCTTTCCTCCACCTGGCTGGAGGCAGCGCCCCTCTGGTTCTGGCCACAGTACTCATTGTTCTCTTCTTGTAAATACAAACAGGAGTCCCCTTCAAGAAGACTGGAAGTAACATGAGCCCTTCAATTCTGTCTGAGAACTTGCCCACTGGAAACTGGAGCGGCATTTGTCCTTGAATAATTTCCTGTGGTGATTGTTCTTCCTTTCAACTCACATATCCGTGCTGCTAGAGCAGATATGAGTTTTCCATCCCACTTCCTCATGTCCACTCCATGGTCATGCAGGTAAAACCATAGGTTACCTCATTATTTGTACCCTCTCTCTTGAGCAGGGGGGTGCTTGCTCACAACAGCAGAGTCTCTGGTCCATCCTGGAGGGGTATGGGACATTTCCTCTCTAACTTGCTCAAGTCTGGCAGGATTGCTCATTATTTGAATCCCTGTAGATTACCTCCAGCACAGCTAATTCTCTCAGGTACTGGATACCTTTCTCCACGGTGTTCCACCTGCCTGGGCGCACTATAAGATCATCCTGGAGAGAATACCTTTCCCTCACACTTGTCAGGAGTCGCCTCCAGAGGCTGAGAGTTTCTGTCCTCTTCTCAATCTCCTTGTCACATCTTGGGACAGGATCCCAGTTGCTTGGTTTCACTGCTGTATTGGTTTTGCATGGCCTGGTTTTTGTTAGCAGGTGAGGCTACAGGGGTGGATTCTGTGAGAAGCTGCTGGAAGCTTCCACCATGTTCAGCAGAGCCAGTCCCTGGGTGGCTCCAAAGATGGACGTGCCACTGGCCAAGGCTAGGCCAGTTATAAGTAGTGATAATGCCTCTGTGATAACAGATTTAAGAAGAAAATCAAAACAATATGGATCGCACAATTTTAATTCCAGCCAGAGAGGAGGGGGAGTGAGCATATGCAAGAGGAACAACTCTGCAGACACCAAGGTCAGTGCAGAAGGAGGGGCAGGAGCTGCTCCAGGCGCCGGAGCTGAGATTCCCCTGCGGGCCGTGGTGAAGGCCGTGGTGAGGCAGCTGTGCCCCTGCAGCCCATGGAGGCCCACGGGGGTGCAGAGATCCACCTGCAGCCTGTGGAGGAGCCCATGCTGGAGCAGGGGGATACCTGGGAGGAGGCTGTGATCCTGTGGGGACCCGTGGAGAGAGGGGCCCTGCTCCCAAGCCGGAGCAGCCTGTCCTTGGAGGACTGCACCCTGTGGAGGCGTAACCCACGCCACAGCAGCTTGAGGGGTGCTACTGCCCATGGGGTGGACTCATGTTGGAGAAGCTCCTGAAGAACTGTCTCCCATGGGAGCGACCCCACGGTGCAGCAGGGGAAAACGGCTCCTCTCCCTGAGCAGTGGGAGAAGCCATTGGTGATGAAAGCAAAACCCCCACCTCCTGTCTCCCTGCGCTGTTGGGGTAGGAGGTAGAGCTGGGAAGGAGGAAGTGGTTGGTGGGGAAGGTGTTTTTAGGGGCTTATTTTATTTCTCATTATCCTGCTCTGATTCTCTTAATGCAATAAATTTAATGCATATCTTTAAGTTGAGCCTGTTTTGCCTGTGATGGTATTTGGTGAATGATCTCTCCCAGTCCTCATCTCAACTCATGAACCCTTTGTTAAATTTTCTCCCCTCTGTCCAGTTGCAGAGGGGAGTGAGCGAGCGGCTTTCAGTGGGTGCCTGACATCTGGCCAGGGTCAACCCACGACAACTACCATCTAGTTTCATATTGTGGGCCATGATATCCTAGCATTGCAGCAGCCAGGTCAGTAGGGGCTCACTCAACTGCAGGCTGAAATCTTTTCACATGTCTCAGAGCTAATCTGAGATAGAGATCAATGATTGTCTCTGGCCCTGCCTCTTCCTCCTGTTCTATGGGTGTGGGATGTTCAGTTGAGTGATGGCAGTGACTGTTACTTTGATTTTCTCCTTCCGCCCCTGAGGGTGCTCTCCAGCCATGAGCAATATCTGATAAACAGGAGCCAGGGCCCAGCTACAGGCCACAAATCATCTACCTAGAACTTGTCAAATATTGAAATGTTTTTTGCTTCACCAGTTGTTTTCATAATGAAACAATTTTCTTATTTAGAGTTAGTTAAAAGATCTGCAACATACTTACGAATTTAGACACCATTGGAGTTTCTACTTTCTTCATAGTTTTTAGCTACCATCTTCTGGTTGTATTTTCATTTCTAGAATCATACAGTAACAGTTAATGAGGTTATGATTTAAATACCATTTTGTGACGACCAAGAGGACTGTTAGACACTAATGCTGGTTAGAGGAAAAAGTTGGTGAAAGTGGAGATCTAAGTTTCTCTGCAAGGCTAACTGAATAATTGACAACTGATAATTAAAATTGATTGATTCAGACTCTCCAGGGGATACCACATTGTAACCAAGTCACTTAAGGGAGTAATTAATCTTATATGTATACTACTGTATTCTTAGAAATTATGGCCGTAGAATAATATTGCATTGAGGGTATATTATGTAAGACTCTAGATGTAATTTCGATTCCTGTCCAAGGGGGTGCATTTTAATATAGCATTTTAAGAAAAAAAACCCCGCTTTGACACTTTGACACTTCAAAGAGTTAGCTGTGGAAGTTGGATAATCAGTAACTCTTTTGGTTTTAAATTTCAACTAGAAACACAGCACTGTAACTCAGAAGGCAATAGACAGAAATGGCTCATTTTAAAATCATAAATATTTCAAAATAATTTATAGCCCACTATGGTAAGACTGAAAAACATTTTTAATGAGAATAATTCTTAGGAAGCTATACTGCTGTACTGAAATTCTGCTTTGTCACTAGTGCCTTTTCGTAAGGCTGGAAGGTGTGGGCGGATGAGGTTCAGGCGTTGCGACCTTCCAGGAAGCATCTCTCGCAGAGTCGCTCCTGCGGGANTAGTGCCTTTTCGTAAGGCTGGAAGGTGTGGGCGGATGAGGTTCAGGCGTTGCGACCTTCCAGGAAGCATCTCTCGCAGAGTCGCTCCTGCGGGACTTGTAAGCCCCTTCGCATACACCCAGTCACACCCTGCAAGGTGTCTGCAGGCAGCCACGCACACACACACACAGTCCAAGCTCATGACAGAGACAAAGAGGCGGGAGGGGTTCTTTGTATGGAGTTCCGAGGGGTTTATTGGAGGGTCCACACTTGAAGAAGTCCTGGGACAAAGAACAAGAAACGAGGCCTTACACAGACTTATATACCAGGGTAAGAAGGGGTGTAGAGAGCATCAGGGTCCAATCAACAGAGGGTCCAGGGACGGAGACAAGGTGGGATGACATAGGAACAACCAGTCGGGATGGGAGAGGGGCGGAGAAAGGGAGCCAGAGCCAACGGGGTGTCGAGTAAGGGAGAACTTTCCAGAACCTGGGTGTAGAAGGTGGGGGGGGAAGTCAACAGCCGATTGACAAGGGGGAATTAACATAACTGGGTTACATCATAGGGGAGAAACCAAACAACTTAGGGGGGAATCCTTAAACTTCAGAGCTGTCCCACCAACAAACTCTAAGATCTTTGGGACGTTCTTTCTCCGGCACAGCTGCCGTGGCAGTTTCTACCACCGCCACACCTCTTACATCATACCCAAGCCTTTAAATACCACACACCTAAAACTTTATTTTCAACTCAATTAAAAAACAGACTGATGATACACCTTGTAACAATGAGTGCCACATTTTTCCAAAGCTTAGTAGAAATTAACTGGCTTTGCAGTGGACTTCTTCAATAACTTTGTTTGCATGTTTGTCAACCTTCACCTTCAGCATAAGGGATGGGAGCTTACTTTGAGGGTCTGAACAGGACCTATCTTGGACATATGGGAGGCACGACTGGTGTACAGATGGCTAGTGCATCCCTACACCAATTTTTGAGGTGAGAACACAGAATTGCTGATTTTGTAAATAATTTAAAACTTTTGGCTCTCTTTCTGGTCCTGTGGGGGATGTACGTGCATGTGTCTGATATCAATCTGACCTAACTAGTTCTACATAAAGAAAATCAAAACTCCAACTCATAGTTTAGGTGGCCTCTGCTGAACCTTCAGATGGTTCCTGAATACCAGTGCTCACAGCATATATTAGTTTTGGTGAAGAATCACAAACCTAACTCAGTAATGGATGAAGAGTCTGACTGTGGTTACTTCTTGCCAAAGAAAAAAGGAAGGAGCTCTTTTACACAAGCTTGATGCATCATGTTTGGATCCAGATTCCAGTACAGGAGTGGCTTGGCAAATATCACAGCTGGTGCATAACATGCACATAGAGGACTATATTTTGAAACTTCTGCTATTCTGACACAAGGAGTGGTGACCAGGGGAAGGGGAAAGTCATGTATGTAAATGCAGTGTGCCACATGGTGTCTCCTGCCTGCTCATATCAGAAACCATTCTCCTTCCCAATTTATACTAATGATCCTTTTATCCATATACTACTACCTCAGGAATATGTATCAGACCTCCTTTATATTATTGGTTTGTATAAACTCCTCTGGCTCAACAAATCTTTAATTTCATATTCAAGTGCAAAAAAAAAAAAAAGAACAAAACCCAACTCCCCTTCACAGTAATGGGTAAATGGAGCCTTATTTTTGCCATTGGGAGAGCTGCAAGTTTTGCCATTCTTGGGTGTGGAGAGTACTGCGGTGAAGGCAGGTTGCATGTGCTCTAAAAAGGCAATTAAGTAGGTGGAAAAGTTACTCATTATGAGTAAAAACAAAGACTGAGCTCTGCCATGCTTCCAAAACTTATACACAAATTCCAGAACAGATATACAAAATATATTTTAATATGTATGCTGTGTCTGAAATCCTGCTCCTTCCTATGTCAGTCATTCTCTATGAACTTGATGCAGGCAACTCAAAATTTTGGAGGTTTTGGGTCTTTCACAGGAAGTTGCTCTACACTCCTGGATTTAACAAACACTTGCTCTTGCTGTTCTGCAGAGGCATGAAAAAGTTAAACATTGCAGCTCTCACTGTTGGGGCATCACAATAACTTTTTTGGATTTAGTCCAGAAACAACATATGGGAAGATGAAGAGTGGCAACAGATGGGAAGAGAGACAAACTGTACTACTGAGACAGGAGGAAAGGGAAAAGATGAAGACAAAAAGTAATGGTAAGTAAACTACAGAAATACAGTAGCAGGAGAGGAGAAAAGCCACACGGGAAATCCCACTTCAGGTATAAACAAAGGAGAAAACTGAATGGGAAAAAACAGGAAAATATACTATAGCAGGAAAAATACATAGAGACTGAAATGTGTCCCAAGGGACAGTGTAGACAGGAAACATTACATCTAGAAAAAGGAAAACAGGGCAAAAAAATCATGTCAGCATTCATGGGAAAATCAGGCTGACAGGTGAATGAATTGTTGAACTTTGTTATCTGTAAAATAAAAATAACACATACACCAAGGCATGTATCCTTTCTTCCATTTCCACTACTACACCAGGACTGGCACCATGAAGCTCTATACATACAAAACGAATCACAGCCTCTTGCTCTGATGAGCTTTTTATTTAATTAACCTGAAAGAAGCATAACTTGACAGACAGAACTGGTTAGCAATAAAACATTCTGTAGTGTACACATACACTTCCATCTCTGCATATTTAAGGCTGTTGCTATGGGCTGTACTGAAGTCTCAACTCCTTAGTGAGGTGTTTCTTGCACCTCTTCTCCCTGCCTTCTAAGCACTTATAAACTCAGCAGCCAGCTGCAGTTCTTATGCAAGAACTTGCTCAGCAAGGTCTTGCTGTTGGAGACGAATGCTTTAGTTCTTTACAGCTAAAAACTACTGTACCACAATTCCAGCTCCTGTGTTTCAATAATTCAAAGGCAAAATTTTTAAATTTTCTGGGATGGAAAAACATCCTGCATAGACAGATGACATCCAAAACCTTAATTAGGCCAGGTAGCAACCTGATTCTGTAATTCCTTTTATGTTTCCTCTTCTATGACACCATCTAACTCAGCACAGTCTCTGTGGTACCTCTTTAAAAGCTTGTTTTGCTGTTTTTTCCATACAAAATGGAGGATATCAGTTCAAACCCTACCCAAGAACCTTCTTGAAATATGCTTCTTATCATTTATCTGGCTCACAGGTGACAACTTCTGTTATAAACATTGTCTTTTTTTGAACCTAAACAGCAATAAAAAAATTGTCTGCACTCAATATATCTTAATATTTCAGTTGATATCTTGTAAATAAATTATGGAGACATTCCATTGCAAGAGCTTAAAAAAACCCCAGTTAACTTTACAACACAAGCGTGTTATAAACAGTTGTAGTAAATCAAAATTGACAGGACAACTTGTTTGGAAAGGGTTTGCTTGGAGAAGCTATCACCAACCTGTTCCTCTACCTTGCAGGAACCATCAGGGATTTCCTCCAGTTGAGGCTCGATAACAGTACAGCCTGAGAACACAGGTAAACCAAAGTAATAACAGTAGGAACAGTGTCTGAAAACACAATCAAATAAATGCATGCAAATCATGAAACAGAAAAGGTAAATTACTATACAATAAACCCTGTAACACACCAGAAGCAGCTAATCAAATGAGAACAGCATGTGTAGGTAGGAATCTGAAATACTTGAGTCCTAAGTAAATGATTCATGCTCTAGGCTTACTATTATTGGTACGTAAATAGCAGCACTATTATTACATGTTTTCTGAAGGATTCACCCAGAGCGTTGTGGTACTGGCTACCTAATTTCTGTTGCTGCTAAATGCTTAACACTGGGGCAAGAAGGCTTTACATATATTAAAACATATGTGTCTACATATGTAGGTACTGAAATACAAACATTCTGCTTTTTCCTTCACACTAGTACAAGTTAAGCCTCTACTAAGGATTTAGCTTTTTTGAGTCAGAGCATTTAAAAATCAGCAACCAATACCATAAATTTCAGAGCAGAATATTACAAGGATATACTAGTTTTAAAAAAGCAGGGTATCCACTTGCTTAATTCTACAGACATGATTTTTACTAAAGAGTTACTTCAGTATATAAATCCATCAAAAATTAAAACTTATTTGGGTCCATTTACATTTCATCATAAAAAATAATCCTTATAATCAAATGAGGGACAACCCTGACCAATCAAGGCAGAATCCAGTTTGCTTTTGTGTGATATTTTTCCTGTTGGGATACTTGTACACTCATTTTGAAAAAATTAGACAATTAGCCCAGACCATCAGTATAGGGATGAGTACATAAAAGAATGCAAGAAATGTTTATTGAATCATTTGTCTGAAGATTCAGCACAGGGAACGAGAACTGACCAGACAAGTTGATAAGGAATGGCTGAGAAAATGCCATTTGCACAGTGTGAAAGAAATCAGTGCCTGAAATGGTTACAGAAAGACCATGAAGAAAACTAAGTTCTCAGATAAGACAGAAAGTATTTTTGGCCCTTGTACTTACTGACTCTCAAGAGTATTGCGTAAGTTAAGAACTGTTTGGGCAGAACCCTGCCAGCACTGGGCTAGAAAGGCAATTAAAAAATGCTTTGTGCTTTGATATTTGATGCATTTTTTTTCCTGAAAAACAGGGGGACTTTGTTTGCTTTCGCCTTTATACTGTGTCTTCTGTTCAAAGTACACAATGAACTTTACAAATGTGTTTCACTTCAAGTATAGGTCCCACCACAGGTTATTTGCTTTTGCATTTTTATTGTGGCTTCCATGGAAGTGACATTGTGTGCTTTGCAAACACATTTCAATACAGCCATAGGTCCCACCACTGACAGTCATCATTTAGAGGCCATAAAAGAAAAGGTTCAAGAAGCACCAAAAAGTAAGCTTGATGTTTTACCCAGGGCTTTTACTGTCCCCACCATGACACGGGTAATGTTGACCAGCAGTGTGATGACCTACAAGACTTTTGTCAGCTCTTTTGCTGAGCTAATTTCTTGCTCATTTTACATAGCTATAAGACCAGAGAAACTGATATAATTTTGTTTTTTAATAGTATACATCACAGGCTCCTTTTCTATATTAATGTATTTTTCCCTACAGAGTCTTTACTGAGAAATCTGCCTTAAGTGCTTTGAGGTGTCCTCAAAGGCATACACCTATTTTCATCAACAACAGCATTTAGAAGTTTAACTTCATTTGCTGTATTGTAGCTATACCAAATGCCTCTAGAGAACTAAGTAAGTATCAATGTGATTAAGCTACTGGGGAATCTAATGTAACAATAAATAATAAATCCAAGTAGCACAGGAAGAACAAGACTGACTTTTGCTCCATATGGGTTTCTACAAGCAAATTTGACAAAATGTGCACTGGGAAAAAAATGTCTGTGTAATTTTCATGGACTGTGATGACTGCAAAGAGATTTACATCTACTTGGTTTATGAGATCATTGGGGAGGATCTGCAATTAAGGAAAGGACCTTAAAGCTCATCTATTCCCAACCCTGCTGCCAGGACACCTGTCACTAGGCTTCTCACAGGTTTCTCAAGATTTCTCAAGTCCTTATCCAACCTGGCCTTGAACACTGCCAGAGTTGCGGCATTCACAATCTTGCTGGGCAACATGTTCCAGAGTCTCACCACCCCTGCAGTAAAATATTTCTTCCTAATATCTAAACTAAATTTCCCTTTTTTCAATTTGTACCCATTACTCCTTGTTCTGTCAATAGATTTTCTGTCTAAGAGTCTCTCTCCAGGTTCCCCTAGGCTCCCTTCAGATACTGGAAGGTGCTATGAGGTCTCCACTGCACGTTTCTCAGTAAGTCAGAAGATTTCCAGTATACCACAGCATTCTGAGTACTTGATTGTTTTGGAAAGCCAAGCCCAAAGGCTTCTTTTTTCTCTGTAGAATTTCAGTCTATCTAAATATATTAATAATGTAAAATCAGAACTCAATTGCCATTAGTTGAATTATTATATGTCATTTTAATTCTGTTATGATTTCTTTACTGATATCCTGCAGCAGATAGTTTTGTCACCTACAGTAAAAACATTTTCTTAATAAAACTGTTTCTTAACAAGATTAGCACTGGAAAAGTCTTTTGTGACACCTCCTATTATCCAAGGATTTTTTTTCCTTCAATCTCAGGCTCCAAGTACTATAAATCAAGGGGTTTACATAGGCTCATATGCAAACTCCCTCTTTCCATTTAACTTCAGACTACCACCCATTCCTGCAAGGACAGCAATGTTTCCTCAGGCAACCAGATTCACTACAATTCCTCTTTGAGTTTTTGGTACACGTCCATGTTTTTTAATCCCTGAAAAGATTATGAAATCAGGAAGTTGCCTCTGGTCATCGGAGTGAAGCTGATGCAGGCCACTGCACCTCTCCATGCTGCTCTTTTGCAAACTCTTTAGAAGTCACAACTTCTGTCATTCTTGCTTAGGTAACACTCCCTAGTGTTATCCTCACTTACCCTAAACAGTGTTATCTATCTATCTATCTATCTATCTATTTATGTAGTATATATCCTCGGGTATCTCTAGTTTCCAGGAATAAAAAAACCCCCAAACCCAGAGTATTATGAATGAATCCACATACCTGTCTTTGTTCCCCTGGCTGAAACTCCTAAGAAGCTCATTTACAAATGGCAAGCAAAGTCTTAATATATTTTGTTCAAAGTGTGTCTGCTGGCATGAATGCTCCTACAAATACTCTACCAGCTGGCTGATGGTGGCTGAGCCAGTTCTTCTGCTGAGCAGCAGCATGATCTCTAGGTATCTCAGACTACACAAGCATGAAAGCCTTGCTCTTCACCGTGATGAAAGAGGGCACCAGTTTAGCCACCAGTGTGCTGGTAAAAGGCACTACCATAGACCTACAGTATCAAGCTGGGAGGCACACATCTACCCACTTATTAAGGTCCAACACATAATTAACACTTTAACATTTAATGCATTACATATAGTGCAATACCCAGTGATGGACTACTTATCTTTAACCTAATATGTCACTTCTGGCATCAGCTCCAAAGTTTGTATAATGGGTTGCATAAAGTTTACTTTGGGCTATCTACTCTGACAATTTTTTATCTCATATGACTCCCTTTCATTCACTCCCTTATGATTTATTACAATGACACACTTCTCTTCTGGGGCAGAATCTGGACACAGAAATGTAGAGCCTAACGCTCAAATCTGACATAGCGGGTACTCAGTCCTGCTCCTGGTTTTGGCTAGGGCACATTCCAGGTGAGAGCTGAAGTGCAAGGGCATTTTGCACATTTCTGTGTTTTCAGTACAAAAAGGGACCATACCTAGTGTAAACGTAAAAGGACAGTAAGTACCAACAACCCCCCTGCCTTCTCTAAAAGTAAAAACAATAAGAGCCCAGAAGATTCATCAGGCAATGTAAGGAGGCTTTATAAGGCTGAACAAGGTCCACAATGAGCTCTGCAGATTAGTCTTGAGGTGCAAATCAACCCTGCTGCCACGGTGAGGGAAGCAGAGTAGAGTGGAAGCTGGCTGGGAGCGGCAGTCCCAGCAACGGCCCCACATCTGGCTGCCACTGAGTTCACCCTCTCAGCTGAGCTGAGCTGCCTGCCTTGAAGGTGCTGCTCTTGGAAGTTACAAGATACTGACCCTTCTGTAGAATATGCAGGAGTGAAATGCTGGGCTTTAACACAGTGATTGTCACTACATTTAGAAAAATGCAGACACCCTCTTTGACACCATCTTTATGACTAGAAAGAGAGGCATAAATGGAAATTCACAGTAGAAAAGGCCATGTTTGCTGCCAGTGCTGTGTGGTAGGAAGACATATGCTTAAAAAAAAAAATTAGCAGGAGGAGGCCTGTTTCAAAATAATTCAAATATTTCATTGCTCTGGTAAAGAATTACTAGAAGACACCAATATATGAATTTTTAAAGGTTTTGATTTAATAACAGCATCAGACATAGCAGATTACTCTATTCCAGTATAGAGTGAATATGGATGACAGTCAAGAAGACAAAAGACTGTAACTAAATGAGGCTTAAAATACCAAACAGTGCAGACAACAGCAGAAATAAAGGTGAGAGTTTGCATGAAGGAAAACCTGGCAGACAATAACCTCAGTGTCAGCACTGGGAGATAATAACTCAATAAAAATAGCATCACAAGCCAAAGCAAGAGCACAGCAGGGACAGTGGACATGGAATCAGCACTAAAACTGAAGAGGAAATTACTTTCTTTTTATTTCATACTGTCCAAACACAGACGCATGCCATAGGGCAGGCATAGAGAACTAATAAACATAGAAATTGTAAACATACATTTAGATTTGTCACTTTGAGAAGGATCTTCTTCGTTTGTTATCTTCCTACTGTTAGAATGTTTACTTTTTTTGTCAAGGATCATATTAAATTTCCCTCCAAAAGTTTTTGTCAATAGAAAGAGTTGCAATTTTTTTCTGGGTTTGTACTGAAATAGACTTATTTTCCATTCCCTGTCTAAAACACACTTTCATAAAATCTGAGCATGATGCTGACCAAAACATTTTCCTGAAGGACTTTCTCTTACCAACACATGGAATAAGTAAGGTAGACTACAAATAAGCTGTTAATGATTGCTTTTAACAAGCTATTAAAAAATCACAAGCATTACACAAAAGTCACTTATTTCTGCCTTTGAAAAATGAAAGTGAAATATCAAGGTAAGCCCTTTAGTTACACTGAAACTTACATATCTGATAGAAGTACTACCACGTATAAAACTAAATGGCAAAGTAAAATACACAAATGTATCAATGAGATTAACAAATAGCATCTGTTATTAGCATTTAAGTGTAGGAGGTCGGATAGCAAACAAACATGCTGAAGTAGAAATGCAGTTTTAGGAAAAATATACTATAGAGAATCATAGATTCGTTAAGGTTTTAAAAGACCTCTAGGACCATCAAGTATGACCATTAACCAGATGCAGTATCCTCATATAAAAAAGAACTAATTCAAAGAATACCTCAAGACCTCATATATCTTCTTTCATATAAAAAAGAACTAATTCAAAGAATACCTCAAGACCTCATATATCTTCTTTCATATAAAAAAGAACTAATTCAAAGAATACCTCAAGACCTCATATATCTTCTTTCATATAAAAAAGAACTAATTCAAAGAATACCTCAAGACCTCATATATCTTCTTTTATTTTATGATCACTGAAAATTACTTTTGACTCTTATGTTGCAGTTCTGGAGAACTGTAAATAACCGAAGCTGCATGGCACTTTGTATTTTGATTACTACAGAAGTCAACAGGATTTTTAGGCTGCATTTGTTTATATGTGTCCTTATCTCATAGCACTTAAATCTTATGTATTAATAGAGGATATTTTATATACACCATATTATATATAATATCAGAATATTTCTTAAATGCACTCAACATTTTTAATACAGCTGCTGCTTTTATTCTTTCTTTTCGAAGTTATATGAATACTTGCACACAAAATATGCACTGTGTGAAATACACATAACAGCCACCAGATGGCAATAAAACCCAGCTAATGAGCGAAATTGTGGCTTCATGCAGAAGTCAAAATCACTTAACCGTTGCCTTCCTTTCTTACAGCCAATGGACATGTAAAAAAAAAACCAAATCACTGGCATAATTCAACTGCTATTCACAATTCCTAAATACCTGAAATGAAAACTGGCAGTTTCAGCAATGTTACCAGATGACATCAATATGAATGAGCTCAGTGAAGCAGTAGTTTAATTGCACACCATAGATGAATATGGGCCAGGAATGATAAGTATTAGCATAGCTCCCGTTAATTGCCATAAAAGCTTTTCACAGTGTCCCCATTTCCACCATATCCTAATTCATTTTCTTCTTTAGTTCTCCTCTAAGTATTTGCTCAAAAGTAATTAAATTAATAACACCAATCATTGTGACTAAGACAAATATACACACCTCTTTTCCCACTATTTTGTAATTTCAGATGCTACCAGTATAATTGCTTGCATTGGGACCTACAGAAATACTATCATCTGTTTTAACTGCTCTCCTTTAATAACCAAATGTCATTATTTTAACATATAGTCAGACAACAAATGAACTTTTATTTTTTCTCTTTAAAGACAGTTGCTATTTTTCCCCATTATTTGTGATACCATCAGACATATTTCACTTTGGTTATTTAATGGTTTTACTCAGGTACATATGTTGGAACCTATTCTTGGGGGGTATATAGTCATGTACGTAAGAAATTTCCTTTGGATTAAAACCAGGAGAAATCTATCTACACAAAAAGCCCAATGCTGGTAGATAAAAAACTGTAGAATTTTCTCATACTTATTCATTAAGGAAAAAATGCTAATTATGCTTTATTTTCATCTAGAACCACACACAGTCAGGCAATAAAAAAAACCAGTCATGGTGACAATGAAAGGCTCTGCAGTTGAGAGTTGACATGCATGAATTTTGTCAAAGACCTTGCCCTGGGACTTCCTGTTCTTCACCAACTTTTCCAAATAAAATTTCTTAAGCATTTTATGACTCAGAATTAGTTTCATAACAATTTGTTGATGGCTGGAAAGCGCATTATGCTGAACTACCAAGCTGCGTATTACATTAATGAAGTTTGTCCACTTTTCTAATGCTTCATTATTTTGGACCACTTCTGTTCAGCAAATGCATCATGTACTCCTGTAAGTGTAGAATGCTGAGGGGGTTCACTCTGTTTCTAATTTAAAAAAAAAATAAAAAGAAGGGAAATATGGAAAAAATACTAAAGCATCCTAACTGTCATCTCTAACAGTAGGAGACATGAAACCATTGGGAGATTTGGGAATTTTTTTGTTCCTCTGTTTCCTCAGCAGAAACAGGACTTTCTCCCTTTGCAAACCTTCCTGAGGATCACTTCTGAGGTCGCAGCATCAATTAATTTTTAAAACCACTTTACTGAAGCCACATGAGGCTCACTGACAAACCCTGGCAAGGAGCTTGGGCTTGAAGGTCTGAGAGATGTTTGGCCCTAATGAATGAAAACATGTGTCTGCAATATTCATCAGGTTTTTCATAATTTAGCTGCTCAATATAACCCTTAATAAAGGCTATACTCTCCCCTTAATCCATCCCTCCTTAATGTTAGTTACTGCTCTGCTGCCTTCTTTGTGTGCCTCTTTCCCAAGAGATATTAATAGCAGTTTCAAAGATAAAAACTACTGACAACTCCATATGTTGTACAGTAGCGAGATCCTTCCTTGACTGGTTTATTTAAGTAGAGAAGTTGCAACAATTTCTAAGTTGTTGTTGAAGGATAAATCAACACCCTCTATCAGTGAAGCATTACATCTTTTGGGACTCCTTCTGTGCACCAGCCACAATCAATCCAAGAAATATATCTGTATGTCTCTTTGCCAGAGCACAAGGAATTTCTCTTGGTTAGAAAGTAACATGGATCGTTAAGACTTAATATCTATTTTCCTCTTTTAAATTGCCATTTTTAACACTTACTTATGTTGGGTAAAAGGCAGTAGGTACCACACCTGTTATTCAGATTTAGCCATGCAAGTGACAGAAACTTAGCATAACGCTACGGTGCGCATGATGGTCTTAATTAGTTCCAAATGAGAGGTGTGCTAGTTTCTGTCTTCAGTGTGTTGATTATTTTAAACATCTCCAGCAGTCCAACGAAACAGGGACGAACAGTCTAAGCAGAGCACCATCTTCAAACCTGTTCAGCTACATTATATTTCTCAATACAATATTGTCATTCTGCTGAAAATTCTTCTTCTTTTGCAATCTTCACAGGGTGCAAGATTAACTCACGGGAGACACTTAAACCCATGTGTGTTAACAATTTGCTGTCAAATGAGGTTACCCATTTGTACAGAAACTTCAGGGGAAAAACACTTAAGCTGCATCATACACATTGATCTGAATATATGAATGCCATTACAAGTTCTGGCACCTAGTATTTCACGTCTTTGTAATTTCTGTGTTCTGTATTATACTGTGACTTCAGTGAGTCATTCATGACTGTGTCTGGAAAGTTTAATTCCTTGCGGTAAGAGGAAAGCCTGAAGCTTTTCTTCTATTCCTTAGTAACCATATCATAACCACAGTCAAAAATGGGAGTGATGGAGAATGCTAGTAACTTCAGTGTATGAGTTCAGCTACATCAGTGTTGCACAGATCATATTGCGTTTTCATGAAAATGGTTTTGTACCAGGCATTAGCCTCATCCCATCCCCCTTCTTCACGCATAACATGCCTTGTTATAAATCTGGTCAGTTAAGGATATATGGATATTCTCAAAGACTCTCTGGTGAAGGTCACACACCCTTTAGTGCTGTCTCAGCTGGTGGAGGAGGTCAAAGGCATTTATTCTACCTCCTTTGTCAACTATAAATTCTGATCAAAAAAAGAGAGACCTTCATTATGCCTTATTTACATATTAACTTTCACACTGCTTGAACTGCAAATGAGGGAGAACATGAGATATGTAATACATGTTTGACCAGAATCACAAAACCTCACCTCTGTTCCATGTTTCTGGCTTTGGACCAGGGAGAGTCAGGGGAAAATACCTCTGTTTCTCAGGATCAGGTCGATGGATCGTGTATCTCCTCCTCTCCTGAAAGGATGCCTTAAGATGAGCTTTGAGCTTCCAAGTGCACTAGAGCAGACCCAGGAATATCCATTTATATATATATATGTATATATATTGTGATTAGATCTCTGTTACTATACTTTCAATATACAAAAATACCACTTGAACAAAGCTGGTTGTTCCTGGAAAAGCAGAGAGAAACTCTAAATACATGTTTCACTTAAATTCCTAGCTCCGTAATTGAATTCAGGCACCTCTGATAGGTCCAAGCACAGCACTTACGGAGAAGTAAGCATGTGTGAGTGAGACTCCTAAGCAAGGTCACTCTGCATCCACAGCTATCTGTGGCAGCCCACAAACCACACTCAGGACAGAGAGCAATCTTTCCTCGCTGCTGCAAAACTGCTGAGTTGGTGTGGCAGGGAAATGAATCTGCTTGCCCGGAGAGAGGAAAAATTTAGATAGGTTAAAAAAAAGAGAATGCATTTTCTGGCATGTCAGGTTTCATGAAAAGATGAGTTGCACACACATTGCACCACACAAGTGGAATAGTACGAATTTTGCTGCATAAATGACATTTGTTACAATTTTGCTTATCTGCCTAGAACCTCTCCTGTAGTTATTTGATCCTTATATGGAAAGAATCCTCATATATGGAAAAAATACCCCAAAAACCAAAACAAAAAACAACCCTATAAAACCCCCAAAAGAACGATAAAGGCTGGTCTCTTGTTTTTTGAAAACAGAACACCTGAGAGGAACCCAGAAGTAATTCTATCGACTACAACAGCCTAGAGACCTAAGAACTTTCAGACACAGTATGCAAAAGTCCCTTTTGGGGACCCTGCTGTGTATCACTGCACGGTGATGCCTAAACCCCATGAGCATCCAGCACACTGCCAGGGGCTGCCTCCTGTGGGGAAAGCACTGCAGGATGAAGTGCTGTCATCTGCCAGACATCTGCTATGAGTGAGTTTTTCTCATGTTTTCTGGTTGTGTCCCATAGGGTCGGTAGCCAGCAAATGCTCAGTTTCTCGATTCTGACCAGCAGGAATAAGAAAAGAGAGGGACTTTTGACAAGGGCATGTAGTGACAGGACAAGAGATGATGGTTTCAAATTGACATAGGGTAGGTTTAGATTGGATATTAAGAGGAAATTCTTCCCTGTGAAGGTGATGAGGATCTGACACAGATTGTCCAGAGAGGTGTTAGATGCCTAGTTCCTGAAAATGTTCAAGGCCAGGTTAGATGGGGCTTTGAGCAATCTGGTCTAGTGAAAGGTGTCCCTGCCCATGGCAGGGGGTTTGGAACTAGATGATATTTAAGACACCTTTCTGCCTAAACCATTCTGTCATTCTATGATTCTGTGAATAGGAGGAAGACCAAGTTGCTCAAGTCTGGCAAAAATGAGCCATGAAAAACTTTCTAGGAAACCTTTGAGGTGTCTCATAAGACAGGCAGAAACCAGACAGGGATTTTCTGGTGATCACAGTTCTGCCTAAGCTCCACTCTGAATGACTAAATTCTTTCTTTCATTCAGTCTTCGACCACACTGTGGAAGCCAAGATCCACGAGGGAGCTGACTGTGAGACATACCTGCTGCTCATTGGTGAAGGGTCTCTGCCCATAGCTCCATCTCCTGTAACTCTCTCTTTACTCTTTTCTAGCTTACAAGCACTTTGCTGTGACCACTATACTCTCTGACACCAAAAGTTACCAAAAATTCTTAAAAGACTCAGTAGACCATCTTGCCCTGTCCTCTTCTGTTTGAGGCCCTGCTGTCACACATCCTGACATTTTGATTTTGGTGTGGGCATGAATGCTGATGGGCAGTACTGAGCACCCTGCATATCTCTGCATGCCATGAAAACCACCCCTCAGAGCTGCTGAGCAAGGAAAGGGTCCATGTCCTCACTTTTTAACAGCACACACCAGCAAAAAGGAGAGAGGTATTGCTTCCAGTTTGTTTAAAGGGACAGGAATAAAGCAAGCATGGCTATGCCATCAGTATAATTATCACTATTATTGCTGAAATGCTTATCTCACTAATAAAGGCAGGTTACATGTGCTTATTAGTTTGTCTCAGAAAGATGAAGTAAAAGAGAAGGCCTGAAACAGAAATGATCTTGCCTCAGGGTCACTTTATTCGTAAAAGTACTGCCGTAATAAAGGTTGGAAGCTAAGTTAAGGAAGAGCTGGTGTACTGAATGCTGGTCTGTTCTTTTTCCAGACTACAAATTAGTCTAATAAAAGATTTCAGCTCTTCGACAATCCTTGCTTACCAAAAAGTACAACAGCTTATTTCTGGAGATAAAATCACAGTATACATGTAACCATTTTGAAACATAGAGCTGACGGGTGTCCTTTGATGAACCAAAAGAAAGTATAATGAAAAAATTCTTAGTTTTCTTAGAAAACTCCATTTCAAATATTTTAAACATCCTTCTAATGTTTCTTCTGGATCACAGAATAGTGTGAGTTGGAAGAGACCCAGAAGGACAATTGAGTCCAGCTCTTAAGTTAATGGTTCACACAGAGATCAAACCCACCACCTTGTCATTATTAGCACCATGCTCCAACCAACTGAGCTACTGTCATGGCATGCTGGGAAAGACAAAAATAAAAACTTAAAAGGGACTTTGTACAGCCACATCTATCGAAAGATTTCTCTGCAAACTGCTAGTAAGAAGAGATAAACACGAAAGTGGGGGGATGCAAAATTAATGAAAGCATGGTCCTCAATACCACCAGGGCCCAAGCGCGAAGCCAAGTCCTTCTTCCTCTGGAAGCATATGGTCAAACCTTATCAGAAAAGCTGTGCAACATGTTTTGCCTCTCAGGCTCCCAGTACAGATCGTGGCCTTCTTCATGACTCCTAGGTCATTTGGATTTCATCATCCTGTGTTTTCTCATAATCCTGACAAAGGCAGTGACTACCCCACATGTTTTTATAGGTGACCATGTCCCTGAGCCAGGTATGGAGGCTCTGAAGCTATGGCACAGACCTCAATGCCACCTGGCTCCAAGACAGATCTGCAGCTGGCCAAGGCCGAGCCTACCAGTGACAATGGCGTTGCCTCTGAGATAATGTACTTAAGAAGGCAGAAGAAACTGTGCAACAGCAACTGCTGCCAGAGAGAGGAATGAGAATCTGTGAGAGGAACAGCTCTGCAGACACAAGCTCAGTGAAGAAGGAGTAGGAAGATGTGCTCCAGGCACTGGAGCAGAGGTTTGCCTCTATCCTGTGATGAAGAACATGGTGAGGCAGGCTGTCCCCTTGTAGTCCATGGAGGTACACAACAGAGCAGGGGGATGATCAAAGAAGGTCACGACCCTGTGGGAAACCTGCAAGGGGCAGGCTTCTAGCAGGGCCCTGGGAAGAAAGGAGCCCACACTGGAGTGGGTTTGCTGGTATGGCTTGGGACCGCCAAGGGACCTGCACTGGAGCAGCCTGTTCCTGAATGACTGCAACCCATGGAAACGGACCCACACTGAACCAGTCTGTTCCTGAAAGACTGACCCAGTGGAAAGGACCCACACTGGAGCAGTTCATGAAGAACTGCAGCTCATGGGAAGGACTCACGTGGGAGAAGTTTGGGGAGGACTGTCTCCCATGGGAAAGACCATATTTGTGCAGGGGTAGAGTGTGAGGAGTCCTTACCCTGAGGCAGAAGGAGCAGCAGCAAACTTGTTTCCCCAAGTCTGTAACTGGTGAGTAACTTCTCCTTGTCCTTATGTTGACATGAGCTTTTTGTTATATTTTGTCTCTCCTGTCCAGCTGAGAAGGGGAGTGATAGAGTGTCTTTGGTGGGCACCAGACTCAGACTGGCTTAGGCACACTCCCCAGCTTAGTAACAGTGCCAGCTCTTTTGGCAGGAGATGGAGGAGTTGGCAGGAGCCTACATGAAGTAGCTGCAAGGCAAGAATGGGGAAAAGCCTTAAGGGGTGCAGGGAATAACAACAGGGCAACAAAACCCAGTGCAGATCATGGCCACATCCCTTCTAAACTATTTTTATCTCTGTTCCCTGATTGGCTGTCCATCATCATCTCTGAAACACGTGCTTAGGTAATACTGATTGCAACTGCAAACTTGTCCTTTGGTCATGTTGTCCCAGAGATATTGCTTCAAATATGTGTTTAACTATTTGTTTTCTCAGTTTAACAGCACTAGCAGTTATTTCTCAAACCAAACATTCAGTTTAACATGATTAATAGGTATGTGAAGTTCTGGTTTTAATAGTAAATACACCTCAGAATTCAACTCACTCTAAAACATTTTAAAGAAAAAATACCCAAATTACTAAAAATTGCAAAAAAAAGTTTGACTTTTGAGTTTGAATTCTTTCCTTACATTCTGAATCTTCTGAAAACAGAATCATCAGAAATACAGCACATTCTTTCTCAATAATAAATGCTATTCTGCAAGGATACAGATATTGTCAGGGAAAGCTGTTCCTAGCTCTTGATGCCTTCAAATTCAAGAACAAATTTCACAAATTCCAAGTTTCTTTGCATCATTGCCAATAGCTTTCTCCATTATAAAATCAAGTCCAAAGTAAGCCTATTTAGCAAAATTTTCTCTTCTGTCTACCACAGCTCTGACAGCTAAACAGCTGTTCCAGCACCAAAAAGAAGGTCTGTAGGCACCCTTCTGAATCCAGGGGGTTTAGAAACAGCTCCTCAGTGCTACAGTATGCAGATTCTTGGTATCATAACATTTTATCTCACCATTCTACACCTTAATGTGACAATATTTCACAAATGTAGCCTCATAACAGGCATGAGGAGGGGAAATTTTATTTCTCTTGTTTTTATGAATGGATTTGGGATCAGACACAACAAAGGATAACTACAAATGAATCTGAGAACAATTCACATTCTCCATTAATTCACCGTATGAAAGACAGAAACCATTCTAGAGCATCTATCTGCTTATCAGGATTCTCCCTTTTATATGAACACCTTAACCTCCAGAAAACATGTAGCATCTGCTTTGACACACTTTCTAGCCCATTCTCTGCTGCACAATGAAACAGCTTCACATGGAAGTCAAGCACTGTCTCCACACCAAACCAGGCTTAGTCTCAAACCAGTATGGTCTGTAAGAACATGGGAGAAAAGTCTGGATCTTCCTACTAACACTAGTTTATTAATTAGTCAGGAGAACATCCAAGCTTTTCTGGCTTTGCTTTTAGAAAAAGTAATGACTATCTTCAAGATTATTGTGCATTACACCCATGCTTGCAGATTTATCAAGTGCATAGGGAGAAGACTGATTAGATACTAAGACACTAAAGGGGCCTGTCCTCTGAATTTTGAGTGGTCTTCAGCATAAATGTACCATTAGGTCACATGGAGGTTGGGAGAGTTCCAGGCATGTACAAAGGGGCAAATCTAGGCACACAACAAACTTAAAAATATTTCTTAAAAAACCCTAAGCAAGTAAAAAAAAAAAAAAGAGAAATGATTAAAAAATTCCAAAAGAGGGAAAAAAAAAGAAGAAAAGACAAGACAAACATGGGAGAGCTTGCCAGTTTAGGTTTGTAAAGTGAGGGATAATCTTTATGCCTTTGTAGAGGTTGGAATATTGCCACCTTTCTTGGATTTACTGACTCCAATAATAGAGCATCATCTTCATGTTTTTGCCAGAAAAAAAGAAAATTAAAGAGAGATTTGGACTTAATTTTTTTTTAAACTTTATGTGGACTTTTATGTGGACTCTATCATGCACAAGGCCTGAGAAAGGTTAGTGAAGGCTCCTGATACTTTATGTGTGTACAAACTAACCTTTCACTGCCTATTGTTGATCTAAGATGGTATGACCTGATCATCTTTGTAACCAATTTTTAAAACTCTGTGTCAGGATTTATAAAACTTGTAATATTTACCCAAAAGATTGTTCTTTTGTCAAATGCAAAAACTTAACTCCCAAAAAATAACTAATATTTGGTTAATTAAACATCTGAAATTGACTGCTAAATACTTCTTTTCTCTAAACGTCATCGTATGTTCTCCATTTCAATAAAAGTAAAATGATTTTTTTTTTTAATTTTTTGATATAAAAATTTTTTATTCTGATAAAAAGGCTTCACAGAAAAAGACCAGTTTTGCAGAAATGTGGAGGCCAGAGACTGGTGAAAGGCAGTGCTGGCACTTCACCACGTTTGCCACAAGATGGCACAAAACGTGAATTAGCAGGACAAAAGTAAAAAGAATAGCACTCTATGAGAAGTATTGAAACGAGCAGCAGAGACTGAATGTGTATATGGCAGGATGTGGGGAATGCATGAGTACATGAATACACACATAGAGATCATTCTGTCAATCTAGAGTTTCTAATGTATTATACAGGCTTAATTAAATCATGTCAGCCTTCAGTGGTCCAGATTTAAATTACATATAGCCGTACACAGTGTGGTGATCTAGGAGATGGCTGGTCTCTCGTGAGAGGGGAGGAAAGACAGGGCTATGAGCTCTGTAGGTTATATACAGGCGAGAGTTTGCAGCACCTTAGCAGAGCATTTTATTCTTCCTCAATCAGTCTGAAATGAGCAAATGCAAGGAGTATACAAAACATGTCACGTGTACCCCAATTATGTAGGATGATCCTCTTCCTTATCTAGCTAGATTTTTTAAAAAATTAAAAATACAGATGAATATCCACTAGGACAACAAGATTTGGGTTTTCAACCTCCTGGAAAATGCAACTGCTGTGCTCTTCATAATCTTTGCAGATTTGCCTTAGGTCGGGTGGTCAGGAAGAACCAGCCCAGGACTGGCAGGACAGGAGATATGACCTGGGCTCTATAGCTGGAATCTGCAACCCAACTGGCTGCCAGCTTTCACAAGTCCTACAGAAAATGGAGACCATGGAATTGTGGTTTCTATCGCTCGTGAATGACACAATTATCTTTGAAATTATAAAAAAGATGAAAAACACATGCATGAGACCAACTGAGTCTGAAGGCATGAGAGCAACAGGAAAAACAGTGTCAGGAGAGGAATTAAAACACTTCTGCTTCTCTTGCAAGTTTTCTTTTTATGGTTGTACTTCAGGATCTTAAAGGTCTTTTCCAATCTAAATGGTTCTATTATTGTGTGAGCTAAGGAATTCTATGAATGCTTACCACGAGATGGTGCAAAAACACAGAAAGTCCTAATTTACCCGCAAGACACCTGAACACCTTCAGCCACAAAAAAAGCATAAGAACCGCCACCAGATGTCAGACCAAGGGAAATATGACTTTTTTACTTGAAAAAAGCCAGTAAGAATAGGCAAACGCTTTCAAAACTTAACTTTTAGTGGTGCACCTTGGTGTAGACAGCCCAAAGCATGGTGTCTTGGGCGATGTCACCCAGCACCCTCATACTTCTCATTGAAAACTTTGTATCAGTGGGGAAGTGTGCAAGAATTAGCTAACACAGCATTAAATAACCAAACCTAGCACATTTACCAGACAAACGGGACAACAGAATTGGGTAAAACTAATAACAATGAAAAAAAAGTCAACAGTTGGAAAATAAAATGTTTCCAGGGAGTCTTTTCAGGCAATGCAATTTGTATTACTTGGGCAGTCATCGATACTGGGATAGTTAAGTTCAGATGAATCCATACTAATTTTCAAAAGTTTCCAGGGAGGATTCTTAGGTGATGTAATCTGTATTGCCCTGCAGGCCAGGACTGCTTTTCTTTCTCGCTGTATTTTTCTATCATTTCCTATCAAGCTTTACTCTCTTCTTTCCCATATTTTCACGGCATACACCCAAAAAGGCAAAAAAATCCCAAAACACACACACACACACACACACACACACAAAACCCCCACAAAAAACAAGAGAAAAACAAACCTAACCAACAAACTAAAAAAAAAAACAAAAAAACCAGAAACCAACAAAACCCTACCAAACGAACCAAAACCAAACCCAACGAAACCAAACGAAAACCTGATGACAGACAAGGGAGAGTTTGCCAGTTTCGGAACAAGGTCTGTTAAGTGATGTATGACTTTTATCTCTTTATAAAGGCCTGAATATTGCCATCCTCCCTGAAGCTGCTGCCTCCAGTGACAGAGGGGGGGTTTCTGTCCGGCCGGCTGTGGGCAGCGCGGCCGCCGGTATCCTCCACCCGCGACCCCGCGACGGCGGCACCACCGGGGCTGTCCCGGGCGGGGCGGGGCGGGGCGG
>WBMZ01011005.1:0-83904 GCA_013400975.1 Atrichornis clamosus | reverse complement strand
CCCGGCGCTGCCGCTCCGCCCGCAGCCGCCCCGCGGCACCGGCGCTGTGCCCGGGCACACACCGCGGGGAGCGGGCGGCCGCCAGGGGCGGGGAGTGCGCGAGGCTTGGCGTGTACGGCCTTTAGGGCAACGCCTACCTCAGCCTCTGGTGGCTGCCTGTGATCACAGCACGGGAACAGGAGATGACGGCGTGAATGCAGCTTTCTGTAAATTGTGAATGCTGCTGAAGCCCACTGCTTTTCCATCAGCACACCCACAAGTAGACCTACAGCAAATAGGAGCATACTGAATCCACTCGCTGGAGAGATTGGAGAAGTAAAACATGATCTCGACCACTTTTTTTTTTTTTAGTCCAGGGACAGCACTAATGATCTGTACAAATGCTTCAAGTTTAAAGGCAGGGAAATGGTTTGCAGAATTTTTAAATATCATTTCAGTCATTTGAAATCACTCTGCCTTGCACACTTGTATCACAGTTAGTAAAGCAATTGACTTTCCAAGTGTTGGGCATACACAGTGATCTATTTAATATTATGACCATTGCCATTTTGTTCTGAAAGCAATGAAGGCATAGGTGTGCATTACATTTCAGGATCATATTCTATAGTTTCTCATTTCCTCTTTTAATATTAGATGCTCCTTTTAATTCTTGATTCATTTATTTCCTTCTGATTTATTTCTTTCTCTCTTTCTACCTCAAAGGCTGCCCACATGTTCAATGGGAAAAGCTGAATTTCTATGCAACCAAGTAAAAATTGAAAGAGCAAATAGAGCTGTTGCTTGTGCCTTTCCCACTCTGAGACGTGACTGCTTCAGGCAACACCTCAGGCCCATTTGAGTGTTGTAGCTCTTAGAGGATGGCTGGGCTTAGATGAGCAGTGTACTCCCATCCCCCAAATTGCCATGTAAGAGTTACTGTACCGCTGACATGGTTAGCTGAGCAGTCATAGCACAGACACAGACAGAGTTATGTGAGGCCACTTGAGCTAAGTAGCTCTTTGGCAGCTGTCTGCTTCTGTGGAGCTCTGCACGCTGTAAATTCTTTTAATTTTCTTTCTCTTAGCAAGCACTCAAGCCCACAGAGATTTTCTTCTTAAACTCCCTTAACTGTGTCAAAGAATAAAGAAGTCTACACATGAAGGATTTCTCTTCTAATCTGAATTTTCTGCACCAGCTTGAGCAGTCTTGCTTGGAGAAACAGCAAGCAGTTTACTACCCACCTGTGAGGGAACACCTGCTCTTCTGCAGACGGATGTCAGCACTGATATCTTGCTACTCCCTGCCCAGATCACTTTTCCTTTCCAGCTGATGTTGCAGACTAGGGCAATGATATTATTCTCTTAGGATTTCTGTCAGAGTACCCAGCTCAAACAGAAGATGAACCAAACAAAAGGTAGAATAGAGCTCAAGAGGTGGGAAGGTTTTTTCTGGGAACTGCCTAAGACAGACTGCTAGCCAGTGCAAGTGTCTGCACCTAAGGCAGTTCTCCAGAGCCCCTTCAAATCAGCAGAGATAAATCATCTGTTTATTGATGTCAGATGTTACATGAGATGAACCCTTCTTCTTTAGGCTCTCTCATAGGCTGTGAGTGGACTCACTGTACTGTCAAGTATAGATCTACATTAAATAACTAAAATGACTGAAATACGGGTCATTTTAACGTATGGTCTGTCAACTTGCAGTCATGCCATTTTTGTGAATGAACGAAACAACCAGGAAAATGAGGAAATGGGTCTCTGCATAGTCATGATAAGAAACAGCATCAACGTGATAGGAATAAAAGAGTTGAGTTCAGAGAAGATCACAGAATCATAAAGTAGTTTGGGGTGGAACGGACCTTTAAGGGTCTCTAGTCCAACCCTTCTGCAATAAGCAGGGACATCTTGAACTATAACAGGTTGCCCAGAGCCATGTCCAACCTGACCTTGGGTGTTTCCAGGGATGGGGCATCTCCCACCTCTCTGGACAGCCTGTTCCAGTGTTCACCACCTTCATTGTTAAAAATTTATTCCTTATATCTAGTCTAAATCTACCTTCATTTAGTTTAAAACCATTGCCCCTTGTCCTGTTGTATCAGGCCCTTCAAAAATGTCTTTCCCCATCTTTCTTGTAGACCCCTTTAAGTACTGGGAGGGTGCAATAAGGTCGCCTGCTCTTCTCCAGACTGAACAACCCCAGCTCTCTCAGCCTGTCCTCATAGGAGAAGTGTCCATTCTTCAGATCATTTTTGTGGCCCTCCTCTGGACCCTCTCCAACAGGTCCATGTCTTTCCTGTGCCAAGGACACAATACGCCAGGTGGGGTCCCATGAGAGCAAAGTAGAGAGGCAGAATCCCCTCCCTCACTTTGCTGGCTTTGCTGCTTTGGTTGCAGCCCAGGATACAATTGGCTTTCTGGGCTGTGAGTGCACATTGCCGGGTCATGTCCAGCCTCTCATCCACCAGCACCCCCAAGGCCTTCCCAGCAGGGCTGCTCTTGATTTGTTCATGCCCCAGTCTGGATTGACACGAGGGGTTACCCAGACCCAGGTGCAGCACCTTGCACTTGGTCATATTAAACCTCATGAGATTCCCATGGGCTCACTTCTCAAGCTTGTCCAGGTACCCCTGAATGGCATCCCATCCTTCGGGTGTGTCAACAGGACCACTCAGCTCGGCAGTGTCTGCAAACTTGCCAAGGGTGCACTTGGTTCCACTGTCTATTGTAACCGATGACCACATGTAATAGTACAGGTTCCAGCACAAACCCTTGAGGGACACCGCCTGTCACTGACATCCATCTGAGCATTGAGCCATTGACCACTGCCCTCTGGATACAACTGGCCAACCAGTTCCTCATCCATCGATAAGTCCACCCACTAAACCAATCTCCAGTTTAGAGAAAAAGGTGCTGGAGGACCATGTCAAAGGCCTTACAGAAGTTCAGATAGACAACTTCTGTATCTCTTCCCTTGTCCCCTGATGTAGTGACTCCATCCTAGAAGGACACTAGGTTGTCTGGGTTGATCTGTTCCATGATCTTCCCAGGCACAGAGGTGAGTTTGACTGGTCAGTAGTTCCCCAGGTCCTTCTTTTTATGTTTTGCATTTTAACTTTCTTAAAAATGGGTGCAATGTTTCCCTTTTTGCAGTCACCTGGGACTTCACTTGACTGCCATGTCCTTTCAGATATCATGGAGAGTGGCTTGGCAACTACCTCATCCAATTCTTTCAGGACTCTGTGATGCATCTCATCAGGTGCCATAGATGGTCACAAATGTGATCTTCTCTTTCAGTGGGAAGGACTTTGCTCCCCCCAGTCTCCCTGCCTTGCAGTCTGTCCACTTAAGAGTTGTGGGAAGAGGGATTTCCAGTGGTAGAATGAGGCCAAAAAAGTTGTTGAGTACCTCAGCCTTCTCCTCGTCCATTGTTACCAGTTTGCCAGGAGGTCATTCTTTGACCTTCATGGAGATTTGGCATCAAATCAGAGCTGAACTATTTCTAAGGCAAACTATCCATGAATGCAAAGTGCTCAGGTCTAGAAGACAGCTATTACGTTTATATTAGATGATGATAGTATAATGAAATTGAGAAACAAGGAAATACATTATCTCCCATAAGTTTTATTAAGAGCTCTTTCACTGTTGACTTTCCCTATTTTCATTTTTTTCCACATCAAATCTCCCAAATCTTCCACCAGGGTGTTACTTTATTGTGCACCAGAGGAGGGAGATACATATCCACAAACCTTCTGAGAAACACATTTACAGGAAATAAAAAACAAACAAGCAAGTCTTTCTGCACCACTCTCTGTGTGAAGAGACTTCATTGTCACAGCTGTTAAATATCTTAGTTAGGGATTAAACTAGTGCTAGCCACTGAAAATGTAATGGGCTACAGAGTGATCATCACATGATCTTCAGGTGCTGCAATGCATGAGTATTATCTGTGGGAACCATAGCCCACTGAGCGTCATACACAAATGACAATCAGTGCTGTTCTAAGAAGTCCATCTTTTAAATTGCTTTGCTGGCAGATGGATTCTGCACAGGGTCTCATTTTCTCACTGCAGGCTGCCTTTGTTTTTTCTCACTTTCTAATCAGATAATTCAGTATGGTTTGCAGACACATCACTCTGCAGACACATATACACCACTAAAAAGGTCTCATGGGGTTTTTTCTGCAGTGTTGGAGTTGCTCCATACTGGTGACTTAACCCTTCAAAACCTAAAACTTCTCAATAGAAAAGGAAACAGATTTTACACTGGTAAGGGTTGCCATTTTGGTTTTGAGGTAATGGAGCCATTTCCACTTTCTCTCCATCCTCCTTGCCGTATGAAAGTAAGAAAAGGTTGTTGGTCAGGCTCTTCATTTAGGTGAAAGATTCAAATATCAAGCTGTCTTCTGAAATACTTTTTCAGTAAGAGCATCTGCAAAGTTTTTGCAAAATTATTTGCTTTATTCACTGAGGAAAAGATAAGATGATCTGACGTTTTGACTTTTTCCAAGTTTATGGAGAACTCAAAGGCTTTTAAAAGAATCCATATCCTAAAAACAATGGATTATTTATGTGGCATGCATAGTTCAACCTTGTAGTGCCTGAAATGTACATCTCTCTGTACATCAGGTGGCTCGGGAATTTCTGATTTATTTAAGCTGCTTTCAGGTACTTGTCCATGGGGAAAAGAGATCTCATATCAATTTGTGGGTTTGTTCCTTCAGAGTACCTGATTCCTTGAAGAGCTTCTGTTTGTCCTTCTTTTCCTTGTAACAACAGAAGGTTGTTCTCACTGTGCAGCTGTTCCTTGTCTCACTCTTTGCAGCAATTCACCTTCTCACGATCCAGGTTGTTGCTCAGTGGATGGCTAAATTTCTTCTGAGGTTTTGAAGGAATGCTTCCTCACATGGCTGTCCCTTCTGTGCACAGGACTCACCAAGCCACATCAAGAGGGCTCTTCTTCAGTAGCAGAGACCTCAGATTTGAGGGCAAGAGAACCATTACACAGCCTCTGTGTATTTTTGTATTAGTTCTTCAAAACAACTTAAGTGTTGCCATACTATTTCCCTAGGGGATGAGATTCCTGCTATAACTTAGCGATCTCTCTCTTCCTACAGTTGATGTCACTAGTGAGATTCAGTATTTGCTAAAGAAACACCAGCACATGCTGACATTGCAAAGAGGGCACAATACTTTTGCTTTCATTCAGCATCACTGTAAGCAGTTTCCCTATCCTGTTGGTTAATATTTGCAAGTAAAACTGGAACCTGGAGGCCAATGGGCTGTAGATGATAAATTTATTTTGATCCAGGGAAGGGGGTGTTCATTTGAAATCAAAGTCCTTGGTGTTGAAATCTAAATTAACATGACCCAATTGCCAAGGCTTCCTCAACACAAAAGGAAGTTAGTTAGGCAGCCATCTCTTCTCTTGAGCAGTCTCTGCTTTGAGAGAATGAGTAACAACAGGAGCTGGAGTCTACACTACGTAATACCATTATGTTTATTGCTCTGCTTTTACAGCTCGCAGTAAAGAGAACTGTTGCAATTAATGAATGAAGAGAGTAGAGTGCTGCAGTCAAGGTCAGGGTGAGGCGTAAAAAACAGAGCCCAGTTCTGCCAGTCACATACTGGCAGGAGAAAGAATCATAGTTTGTCAGGAAAGGAAAATGGGATCAGCTCATCCTTTCAGTGCAAAGAAATCTCTCCCTCATGTATCTGACAGCATCCTACCAAAACCCTCCAGGAATGCTAGTTGGGAGCAGAGAGGAAGTTAATGAAGGGCTCAGAACCCAGGAGGAGAGAGACTATTCAACCAATTGACCAGAAACTGGAGACACTCCTCTGCAGATTTCTGGCTGTGACAGGCAGGTTATATGTGGTATTGTGAAAAAAAATAAGTTTCCAGTTACAAATTTTACACTCTTGGACTAGTGTAAATCCCAAACCGTCATTGCTGACAGTTCACTGTTGTGTAGCAGAGAGATGTAGATTGTGTTCCTCTTCTCAAGCATTAAACTGGTGCTTGACTGAAAATAAAGCCAGCTAAGCCCAAAAGGCAGTAACAATATGTATTCCTCTCTTTGCATTCCTTTTTCCTTGGTTATACACCCAATTTAAAAGTAAACAGCCACACATGCCAATTACATTACAATTTCTTAAATTTTCCTGTATTCTATTCCCCAGTCAATCAGTTCTCATCTGTTTTGCCTTTACCCTCTAAACTCTTCAGGGCATGGAATATGACTTTTCAGCTTGTACAGCATGGAAAAAAAATAGGTCTTTGATTATTATTGTAATTTAAATGCATATTTGTGAGCACAATGATTGTAATTGCATAAAATAAAAATCATAAAGATTATTTCTCAAAGTAACTGTTAAGGCCCTGAGATGATTGCTAGCTAATGATAGAAACACATTGCTTTTGGGGCAAGCTAGGCCATCATGAAGGCTTAATATATTCCACTGGAGGAGCTAGGTTTGTTGGAAACAGGACACCACTGCCAGATGGAGCATAGGTCTGTGTGTTTATGTTCTGATGCAAAAAGCCTCATGAGTTCTGGATCCCCAAGGATGAGATGAGAGGGTTAGTATGATCTAGTTTGCAACAGGAGTGACTGATGCATTCAGAAAGTAAGTTTCTTCAGGCATGGCTTTTTTCCATTAGAAAGGCCCACACTTTGCCAACCAGAGAACAGGGCAAGCAGCAGTCACTGAGCAGCACGGACTGGTTGTGCAAGGAGACCCTACACTGAGCAAAGCTGGGGAAGCAGTCAACCTTGCTGGCATAACTTTAAAAGAAGCATTATATTCTTATAGAACTGATTATATGTGTAAATGTTTACCCCCTCTTAACCATATACACATGTTCCTGGGGGGTAAAGCATTTTCAGTATGTTCTAATGGGGGGGGGTGGGGCAGGAGTGGTGTGAGGTGGGTCTAAACCTTCCTTCTGCCCCTTGGAAAACATTCATTTGTCTTCTGGGTTGTTATGTGTGCTTGATACACACTGCTATTCCTCCTTGTATTGCCAGTACTGTGATGTTGCAAATTTGTTGGGAGTCAAGCATCAGCAAATCTCTCCCTCAGTGGAACTACTTGAGAGCAGTGCTGTGCTTGAATTCAGTGTGAGGGGATCACCTGTGGTTCCTGGGTTGTGCAATGAGAGAGATCACTTACAGAGCTCTCTGCTGATATTGTTTTCTTGGCTTCCCTCTGATGTTGACACATGTAGTCATATAAATAAGTGATAAAGTGAAAAATAAGCTCTGGAAAGACCACAGCTCTGACGGCCACATGTGTTCCAAGCGGCAAATAAGAGATACGTCAAAAAGGAAGAGAAATGTGTGGAAGGAAGAAAACAAGAACATTTATATGTTTCTGTCCCTACCCCTGCTACTTTGCAGGTTTGTTTTTATACTACTTAGTTGTCCATGGCTTTTCATGCTGACATTTGCTGAAGAAGGGAATGAGGATCCGAAGAGAATGATCTCCTGATACAGTACCTTCTGAAGTTATCACTGTCATTTGTACTACAATATGAGGACCTTGGCCAAGAGTTGGGGTCCCAGATACTGTACAAAAAACTGGTAAAAATAGCCCAAAGAGTTTGCAGTCTCAATAAGGAAGATACATAGGGAATGCCAATGAAAGCTCAGAGGCGGTGCTGACGACAAAACTCACCTGTGTGCTTCTCTGTATCATCTTTGCATTACACTTCTTCTGCCAAGTCTTCTGATGACCTCTTAACTCAGGTGATCTTGGCCACCAAATTATTGAATTGTAGGGACAGCAGCTACCCAGACCTACAGGGCATCTGCAGGAAGAAATGAAGGAATAGACTTCAGTAATCATTCTTGCTGTACGTGAATATGCTTGCTATCTGTGCAAGAATAATTTGTACACTAGTTCATCCTTGGCATGCAAAGCAAGTTTCACAGGGAATGTAGCTGAGGAAGCCCTGTCAATACCCTGGCAACTTTCTTGAACTATAGAAGTCTGAACCTCCTGCTCCCAAGTCAGACTCATCACCATTACTTGCCTTCTTTCTGTGTGATGTGGTGTATTCCTGATCTTTCCCAAAGAGCGATGGGACAGATGACCCTCACAAGGCTCCAGCCTGGTGGCACAGACAAATTCTGACACATCTTTGACTTTCTCCTGCCTTCAATTTGCCATTTGTACGCCATTACTACAGTGCACTGCCATGCTGCTTTATTCCTTTAGTCCCACAGCAGCGGATATGCTGTCTTCTTTCTAAATGGAAACATGTTTCCCAACCCAGTCTTCTGGTAACCAAAGATTGTCATCCTCTGCCCATAAGTGCTAGGGGACATCTTGGGTTGTGGAAAGCCTTTGAGAGATGGGCAACTCTGTGACCATAGGAAAACATTCCAAAAAACCTCAATTGCAAAGCTTACGATTGAACAGCCACTAGCTCCTCAAGTTCCTGTGGAGCAGTGAGTCCCCCTCAAGATGCATATGCACACATGGTGGGTGCAGTGGGCAGAGTTTACAAGTGGTGTGAAGAATGTCCCAGTTGTGCTTTCTGTCCTCACAACTGCTGAGCTTCATATGCGTGCATGAGCACCATACCTCTGCTTCCCCCTTCACTTCCTTTTTCCATTTTTTGTCTCCTCAAGCAGGGACTGGCACATCACTCCCGTGTGTGTCACATATGTATTCTGTATATATGACAAGTACAATATCTAGCCCATCCTAGTGCCAGCCCAAGTGCTTTCCAGATGATACCCTAGCAGAGATGAAACATGATGAGGCCAGGCAGGACAAGCCGGCTGGCTTCAGCTGGGGAAGGAGGCACATTAGAGTGCAAGGCAGTGTCACAGTGATGATGAGTCACCCAGGTATGCACTGTAACTACAGTGGTGGCCCTTCCAGCACCCGCAACATCCTTTGCACTGCCTCTTGGTTTCCTGTTCCCAGCACAAAAACAGTTTGCCTTTAGCAAGAAACACTTTGTTTCTCTGTATTTTCCCCCTATCTTGGATCCTTTAGAATTTTACTATGTCTTTGAATCTATATAAGTATGAGATGTTAAAGTTGGAGAGATTACAGCAGGAACTCAATCCTCAGGGATTTGAGAGTGCTACTCAGTTTCTAGTGCTCATGCCTTTCAACAAGAGGTAGCACTGGATTAATCCGTCCCTCAAATTCCACAGATTTTTGGTTCTGATATTTTTCTTGTGCTATTCTATAGTCAAATGTGCTAAATTTTAGTTTGTTGACCCAAGTTGCAACCCAACATTTACATGAGGGAAAAAGACACTCCCACAGCAAGTTGCACAGATGTGTAACTTCCTCACACAACTAATGATACATAACTGGGTTCCTTCCCTCGGTAAATGGACACAAGAACTTATTGTTTGCAATAAGGGGTTAATCTTTATTGAGCAACCATTCATTATGGCAACTATCGAGAACAAGTGAGTTTAATTTTTATGAAGAGGTCTGTTTAGTGGGGAAGGTTAATGTCACGTTTTGCACTTTGACAAGAACGGTTAGTCAAGACCTTGGTTTTCCCAGGCTGTAGCTGGGGCACAAGAAGAGTGCAACATGCACTCTTGATTAGAACAACTGTAGCAGAGTCACAGGGAATCCACTCTCTGATCTGAAGTCAAAAAGGGATGGTCATCAGTATTCTCACTGGCATTAGTGATAAAAGTCATGAATATATCTCATGTGCCGGGCTGGATTAAATTACAGCATATTTGTAGGTGTAGAAAAGTCTTACTTCTAAATACAGATAGTCTGAATTTATAATTTTTCTGATACTTCTTATATCTCAGTGGCTTGTAAGTTGACCCAGACAAGTCAGGAGACAGACAAGTCAAACATTATTAATCTAGATATTCCTTAGATGCAGTGAGCATACTGTGCTTGATATGCAATCCAAGACATATGCTTAGTAGTTTATTTTTTATTATTTTCTTTTTACATATATACATAATAATGGGGAGGAAAGACCAAAGTTTGCGTCTGTGTTTGTACAGTCTATACATACAGTATTTCTCAGTTCCAATGTAGGAGATGCCTTGCTTTAAAGCTTTTTTTAAAATAATGATTTCTATGCAATGTATGCAGCAAGCAGTGTTTGACTGTATGCAGAGATTAATTCTGTCACAGATATAAACATGCAAGGACAGAAGAACCACATCTTGTACATGGATGCTAACACTCGTGTCATGGGCCCAGGACTTCCAGTTTCTGCTAGCATCCATCAATAGCAGACCAAACAAAATGTTATTGTGTAAATTGATTGCACAGCAGATAGCTTTTCTTGTTGCAAATCTCCACCGTTCAGCAGATCAGAGGAGGGGGTAGGGAAAATCAAACTCCATGCCCTGGGAGCCAGGCTATCTTAGTGATTTACAAATGACCTCGGTGATTGCAGTCATTCTGGACACTTAATATTGCTCAAGTCTCTCTGTCTCCCTCTCTCTTGCACTCTCTCTCATCATAATAAAGCTGAGGATATCCAGGAGACTAAATTCAGTGCTGCAGATTAGTGACAGGAAGGAAACTGGATATGCATGAATGTAACAAGACCATTTGTCTTTTCAGATCTGCAGATGTTTTTCTCTCGGAAATGCAACTTCTTTTTTTGCAGGTGACACCCACACATCTCCTTCACTTACTGGCGATGATAAAAAAGGAGATAAACAACTGGAGCTCATGCAGTTAGGCTTAATCTTTGTATGTCATCATCGCCAAGCAAAGCCACAGCAGTAGGAAAATAGAGCTGGTTTCTGCTGCTCGTTTCTAACTGACATTTCTTCACCAGGTTGCTCATGTAACCTGTGAACTCTTTGAACTTCACTTTGTACCTGCTGTCTTTCACAGCACGTGGGTACTACCATGCAGTGCTGAGCTGCAGTCCATATACTCTGCCTACACCCCAGTCCTCATTTTGCCTCTTCCTCAGTGGTTTGAAATCAGATTGCAGATCTGCAACACAAATGCCATAATAAAAAAATTTTTAGAAAAGAATAACAAAGGAATACTCTGATTTTAAAAACCTCATACTGCAGGTTAAATGTAGGATTTGTAAGTAAATAATCATTTTGTACAGAAAGGAGAAAAGGTAAAAAAAGGGATATTTTCAAATCTTTTTTTGTATATGTATGGTTAGTTTGAGTTAAATCTCCTGAAATAACCACAGAACCTTCATCCTTCCAAGAGCTGTTTTTATTGGAGGAAATTCACCATAGCTGCAGTTCAAACTAATGCATTTCTGTACTTGCTGGAGAAAAGCTCTGGAGTTGCTTAACTTCACTTTTCCTTCATTCATCCAGCCTACCTTTTCAACCAGTTTGCTTGTCCATTGCCCTTTGACTATAATTTGTGCTTTCATCTCAAGAGTTTCTTGGGAGTCAACAGTGCACCCAAATCCACACACAGGACCTAACCTGGCTTTCACCATCAATGCAGCTTATTTCTCAATGATGCAGAGCAGCTTAAGCAGTAAAAAGTACTTCTTGAGGCAACGGCTAGGATGTTTTTAATAGTAATTTCTAGTATATGGCTAGGGAGAGGCAAAAGTCTGGGCTGTGAGGTGCATCCTGCAGCTGGTTTATTTGTTTCTATTACCCAAGGAACTGTTCCAGAGTTTCACTGAAGAGGTTTCAGAGTGATTTCTCCTTTAACCCCTTTTGCTTCTCCTTACTAGTGATTTGCTCCATCACCAGGCTGGACTTGAGAGTAGTGCCAACTGCGTGTGTCTGCAGCACGGGGAGAGGTTATTCCCCTGCTGTACAATTCTGTATCTTCATAGCCTTATATATTTTTGTTGTTGTTAAGATAAAACATTGGCATTACTTCAACATTCTGCTAATGAGAGAAAGAGCTACAAGGAAGCGATAGCACTCCCAAAGGCGACATTCCACCCTGGACTTCAGCCTTTGTCCCTGTGTATCAAGAGCTCATGAGCTATGCAAACAAAGAAACAATCTCCTTTCTGCAGCCAGTTTTCATTTGTCTGGGGAAGGTTGAGAAGCCCAGGAAGAAATGCGAGCAACCTACTTCTTCATCTTCATGAGAAAAAAAAAAAAATCAGCTGTCATCTTGACCACTGGTGTTTGAAGATTAAAGTAGCCCGAGGGCTGTCACAGGCAGCGAGCATAGCAGGAAAATTAGTTCCGTCTGACTCACGACAGAGTGATCTAATTTAATGGGGCACTGACGAGGCTGTCGGGCATTAATTTAGCTTTTATCTAAGCTAGCCTGATTGCTGGTTGTGCCCTGCTGCAGCCCTCCATATGAGGGGCTTGAGCTGCACTCGGAATCTGTCGCCCACTGAGCGCCTGCTCTGGCCATGAGCGGAGCCATCCCCTAGCGCTGAGAGGGAGCAGGGCCAGCCCCGCTCAGCGTGGGCTTGGATTAGAACGAGAAAATGCCGTGTAATTAAAGAGCCGCTCCGGTCACACAAGGGGGCAGAAGGGAGGCTGGATAGGAAAGCTTCCTTCTGGCATTTCCTGCCTTTGATTTCTTAATTTCACAACCTGATCTCTTGTCTTTTAAGGTACTTTAGTATGTAATTTCTTAAGCTTCTTTATTTAAGAGCAAAAGGATATTGTAAAAAGGCCATTTGATCCTCCTACCAGATTGAAACCACTACGTTAATTTCCACAGAACTGTTACTAATTGCTTGTTTGCATCTTTGATTTTGCTGGTTAGGTAGTAATCTTTCCTGTCTGAAAAACTAGATTTGTTCCAACCCATGAGGACATTTCAACCTGATCTGGAATAGTTCCCTTGAAGGAATAAAAAACCAATGAGGAAAAGTAATGATGTGGCCTCATAATGATATAATGGCTACAAAAACTGTGGCATTTGAAAATTCCTCATAATTTCAATGGTCAGATGAAGGAAACTGAAGAGGTCCTGGTAAGTTTATGGGACCTTAAAATAAAGTTACATTTAATTTTTATTTAAAAAAAAAAAGAAAAGCAAAGCATAAAAGCACAGGGGCAGGAGATAAGGACAGTGCCTTGATCCTGAAGATCCAGTTAAAAAAAAAAAACAGCAAACAAACAAACAAAAAACCCACCATGAATTTGAGACCATTCAACCTTTTGTTTCTTTGTAAATGAGTTAATATGAAATTGGCAGCCTCCTAATACTTTGTCAGCCAAATTGGCCACATCATACTATCAACATGCCCTTGAGGCTGGAATAGTAACATACTGTAATGTGATGCTCTAACAAAAGTACCTAATTGTGAAGAATAATCCATTTGCATCAAGATAAGCAGCTAGTTTCCTTCTCACTGCCACTTAAAGACACTGACTTTGGCTACAAATTACTGTCTAGTGCTGTTTTCAGCCTGCCCCAGTCTTTACTGGACCTTAACAAAGCTGATCCTGTTCTCATCACCCTAACCTGTTTTCTGATTAGTGTGAGTGACTAACAAAATTATGTCTTGGCTTGTGATTCATCTTGCATAATGCATTTTCCAGTCATACAGCAAAAGCCTTGCTGAAAGTGGAAAGATTTGATCTTTAGCACTGAAGCCTTTGCCTATGTGCTCCTAAAACTCATGCTTTTTGTACCATGTTTTTATTAGTCAAACATACCATCAGTAACCAAAGTTGCTTCAGCTGTCAGGTCATGTCTGCAGGCATAATGAATTTGGGAATAGCCAAGAGCCTGTTATACACAGGAAATGAAATGTACAGAAATTAAATGCACTGTGGGAAGGATGTGGTGTGTGGGCTCCCCATGTGGCTATTTGGCACGACTGAAAATCTGAAGATGATGGGAAAAATCAAAGGGATGAAAGACCCCAAATCCTTCAAACAGAAAATATGCACCTATCCAATCACCACATGGCTTCAATCTGCTATGGCAACTCCTTACCCCAAGCTGAGGAGGAATGTGGCATGCAAGACTGTCTTTGTGAAGCAAATAACTAGTCAGGTGGGGTACATGTGGAAGGCTGCGCAATGATGTTAGAGTTTAACAAATATGATGGGTTCCTGAATTGCTGAGTCTGGAAGAGAAACGAAAGGAAAAAGATAATGCACAAAGAAGGAAGATGGGATATTGCTTGGCAGAGATGCAGGGTTCACATTTATAGCTACAGAAGAAATAAGAAGCATTTTGAACAAAATGTTATACAGGAGGAGGATATTGGAATTTGGGGTATTCAAACTAGAAGGAACATCCAAGACTATTGGCATTAGTAAGCCTGACCACACCAATGGGGAAGGTCCAAGGCACTGGAGAGATAACACAGGCTACCTCCTTGGCATTTGTCTTCTAGGGCTTTGGTTCCCAGAAGCATAGAAGAGCTGGGCTGTTTTATTGTGCTGTGCTGGAGACATGCAGAACAGGAATCAGCATGCAGGGGACTGGAGCTGCACAACCCTTGGTTGACCCCTTGCAACATATGTTGTTTGCTGTTCAGATATGATGACTGCAGATCAGATGTTCATTTGACACCAAGACCCAAAACTGGGGGAAAGGAGGATGAAAAATTAAATCACTCTTCGGCAGGATTATATTTGCATTTGAATTAAAACCTGTGTGTAAGGCAGAAAACCCTACTGATCTACCTCTGCCCTCCATGAGGGACAGTTTCCAAGTTCAGAGCTGCAGCAGAGGGAGGTTTCTCTTTACATCATCCCATAAACAGCATATAGACCCCAAAGGCAGGGCCAGGGAGGGATAGGGCTGTCCTGGCATGTTGTGCATTGCCTAAAACCAGATGGAATAAATTAAGGATTGCGCTTTGTCAAATATGCTAATCCACATATGCAGAGCCAGACTCCAGGCTTAACTGGCTTGCTTCTCTGCAAACATTTTATTTTAGTCCCTTACAGTGGTGGATAAAAGGAATTTACTGGTATCTCATCTCCAACAGTCTGTAATTCATGTCCCTACAGAGTTTTAATATAACAGCAGTATCCATTTTAACACAGTGCTGGGGCTTCTCCTGTCCTGATTGTCCTCATCTTTTCATTTTATGTTTAGGGTATTTCTTCATATCTCACTTCCTTTTTGGTCAGTCAAATGAATTAATACTTTTTCCAGATGTTCCAGAACTTACTTTCCAGTATCATGTCCTGGGAGCTATCAGTATGTTTTAAATATGGAAAGTACAAAAGTGTTAGGGGAAGGCAAGCAAATTATACCAACATTTGCTTTAGAAAGTAATACTTTCCTCTGACTAGCCTCAGGCCTAATACATTCATTCAGGATTTAATCTACTGTATCTATTTAATAATTTTAAAAGGAGATTGCAAAAAGTATAATAAAACTCTTAAGGAATATAGATGTAATGAAAGAGACACATCTATACCTATATATATATATATATGGAGATAACACAAAGGACATTTATCCTGTTTTGTGGTTTTGATACACATTTGCCATCTCACCTTATACTTGCACTGGAAGATGTGATTTTTCACAGTGTATTGTAATCAGAGCACTTGTTAGTGTTGTGTCATGCAATGACAACACTGGAGCTTGGTGAGACAGAGCCATACCCTGACAGAGGATTGTGCCCAGCCTGCTGCTCTCTGCTGGGAGTGTCTGAAAGCCCTGGCACAGGATTATTCATATCTCTGCTCCAAGTGAGGCGTTAGCATCCCCCCAGTCAATGCCAGCAAGGAGGGCCAGGCTGGGACCATGCAGGGACTGCCATGTGTCCTGCCTGACTCCCTCCCCTCTGCCCCCTGTACATGTTCCTTGCTGCCTCAGCTGCAGTACAAAGGTGCAGTGAGGGGCTTTTCAGGAAAAGAGAGTAAATGTTGTTTGCAGAGAAATGTCAACCTTGGAGTGTTTGTGCATGTGATGAGGGGAAGGGAGAAGAAATAAATAATACTTTGAAGTTCTTCAGTTCAGTCATAAGCTCTTCGGTTTGCTGAACTGAACCAGAGCAAGGCTCTCAAGGCCTGCTGGGTCCATGAGCGGATTCCTGTGCCAAAGATCCAGCACTGCCTCTTGGGCCTTGCTTACCATTGCCATCAGGGCTCTGGTGGCCCTGGCTGGGGGCAGTGGGCACCTCACTGCTGCTCAGAGCTGGCACTGCACCGTCCAGGAACATGGTTCATAGTGATACATGACTCAGGGTGAAAGGTTTGGGGCCCAGTTAGCAAACTCAAATAAAACTTCTATTTTTGGAAGTGCCAAAGGTATTTTCTTGGGTTAAGATGTCAAAGCAAATTGTTGTCACGCTTCCACATCTCTACTTTTGTCTTGTCCCCTCAAAGAGAGAAAGAATCTCTTATCACAGTTTGAAAGAAATTAAATGTTGTACAAACCAAATTTTATTTCAAGGTGGAAATATGGATTCTTTTTCTTTTAATACTTTATTCAGTAGTCTCTATAAAATAAACCTTGTCTCCTCAGTATGGAAAAGGGATTTTATGCCAAGACAACCCCAATTACAATTTAGGATGTCCTGTTACTGTAAACATGCTAGAGCGAAGGAATGAATCAGGTTTTGCTAAAGACTTTGTCCTACTTTGTTACGGAGCAGCCCTGAAGAATATCTGTAGAGAGAAATGTTACCTTCAGATAACACAAAGTTCCTCAAAGTGCCCAGAGCAGATCCTGCAGATGTCTGAGCGCTTGCTGCTCCAATTCACAATCCTGGGGATGAAGAACCCTCTCACACCCCAAAAATTGGGTGATTATTGGAAAAAAATTCAAGTGAGCTTTAGTTGCTCATAAATGGACTCAGATTTTTGAAAGAGCTCTAGTACAACCTAGGTGCCAGAAGATGTGCCTGAATTTTCAGGAAGACTCAGCAGAATACCTTTTGGATAGAAACAAAAATTCAAAAATAAAAGTAAAAATCTTCTCAAAATCTGACCTCTATGTCTTCTAATGCTTCATATATGACTTTGTGTTCCCTTGATGCAGAAGGGAAGCAGAAATGGGGTTCTTCTTTATTTCTTCGTCTTCTGCTTGTCTTGATTTTCTCTTCTGTTTGATTGCTTTCTCACTCTCTGAAGTTGCTTGGTCGTGACTGCAGATGGCCTTATGAACATTTACAAGGTGTCCAACCTAAGGACTCACATGTTGAAGGTTTACTAGTTTTCTATCAGCTTAATTTGCCCTCGTGGAGCATTTATTCTATAGCCTAATAGCTTGGATGCCTTCTGACTGACTTTTCCTCTTTCTTTTGAGCATGTGTTTTTAACTTAAAACTGTGTCCTTGTCTTGTAGAGAAGAAAAGATTATTTTTTACATTTTGCCAGGTTTAACAGCAACAAAGGTTTCTGAGGACTACACATACAGTAAAGGAAATTAAGGGTTAAATCTAAGGGAGCAGTTATTGGATGAGAAGTTCTGCTTCTCCCAACAGCTGAGCAAAACCACAGGTGTTAGGAATAGACCAGCTTTGAGGTCTGATGTCATTTTTCCATCTTACCCACTGACAACCCTCAAAACAAGCTGGGCCTCATTTTCAGCCATCATGGAGAAAAATTCTTTTTTTACTTTAGCCCCATCAGCCCCCCTTTTTATATTTGTTTGTTGGTCTGGATTTTCTTTTAGTATATTATATCAAAGTTTAGCTAACACTTGCTACAGTGTAGATATCCGTGTTCAAGAGCAACAAACACGATGAGAAAATGAGAGGCTGTCCTTCTATGCCCAAGTGCGAGTGACTGCCTAGAAGCACACGAGGCTGCTGGTGGCTCAGCTGGTGGTCTCACGGCTGCCAGGACCGATATGCGGTGTAGTCTCGTGTTGGTGCATAGGGTGGGTAGCCCTTGTTCTTCTGGTATGGTGCGTGCCGGGGAGTCATGTTCATGTAGTCACTCTGATGGTACATGTTCTTTTTGGATTTTTGCTGTGGGAGAAGGGTAAAGAGAATTGTGACAACTCGCGTGTTAACTGCTGGCTGTTCTGGCCCTAGCTCCTTGTTCAGGGCAGCAGGCAGCTTCAGGTTTTAATACATTTACAAAAGAATTAGAACACATGTTCTCATCAAATAATCTATGGAATTTGCCCAACCTGAAAGTAAGTCTCCATCTTATCTGGTGAGAGATTTACAGTGTTAGTTCTTCAGGTAAAAGAATGCTACAAACCAAGGATACAAACTGATGCCTCTCACCATCATCATGCCTCTCTCATCTGTGGAATGATTCAGCAGAAACAGTACAGTCTGAGCTGTGAAGGCTGTCCTCATTTATCAGGAGGAAAAAAGAAATTAGCTTAATTCTAACAGAATAAGAGCAGGAAAAATCAGCCCAGACTATGTGTATAATAGTTTTCCTATCATTTACAGTAGTAACACACAATGCATATGTTGTTCTGAACCTTCCTTCAAGGGCCAAAAGAATCAGAGCTGATGTTAATCTTTTATGTCTCCCTATCTGGGCCTCAAAAATCTTATTTCCACTGTTGAATTCCTGCTTATAGTGCCTTGTGAGACAAGGGAAGCATTGGCTCCTTCAGAAATTAGAGCAGCAGAACACAGGTGAAATAATTTGCCCAAAATCACAGAGAAAATTTGTGGCTACAGCAGCATTTCAGCCTCTGACTGCTGCAGGCTGTGCACAAGGTTGGTGTTTTTCTCATAGCTTAAGGCTTTATTGATTAAGGGTAGGTAAAGTGCTTCCATAATTTTTCCTTAATACTGATTACACCTTCTTTTGCACTCTCCTTTTTACTGAAATTTCCTTCCTATGTGCTGAGATAGTTGCATATGCTGCAGTATATATGTATATGATGCTGTGGAATTGGAGGAGGTTTGCATTAGAAAATCTGATGGCTGAATTATGTTCATGTGCAGAGTGGGGCAGTTGCTATGAAATATTTTAAGCTTTTTTATATTAATGTTGTATATATGCAGAGTGTTGAATGTAAGTTACTGCTTAAGCCATGTAATGCAGTCAATGCATGTAAAGCATTAGATACAAAAGCTTTATCTCTGTGTGTTCATCTCCGTAATACAGGATTTCTAATTCACCTAAGAGGTAGTTTTGCATGGGAGAAAGACATTTTGCTAGGATGAGTGAATGTTGGGCTGTTATAGGATCAAAGACTGCTACTTTTGGAAAGGAAAGCAGTTTTCTTTCAGGGAAGGCAGAACTGTACGAAAATAGACAAATCTTTAGCTGCTTTCAGGAACTGAAGTGATCAGACTTGCCATGTCTGTCGAGTATCACAATTAGGACCTTTTTTTTTACAATTAACAGTGTCTTCTAGGCAGCTGTATTTACATTCAGCAACACTCTAAATACACCCACAATCAGAGTACATATTATCTGAAGAATACTACCAGCAGTAATAATAGCAGGTAAAAACTGATGCAGCAAACAACACAGCAAACAACATGGCAATGCAGCCTTGTCACTCTTGCTGGAGGCAGACATGTTAGTAGCAAAGTGTGTAGTCATTAGGTAGCAAATGAATATAGCACAGAGAAAATGGTTCAGATGGTAAAGATGGATTTGAAGCTATAGCATCTCATCTGTGGCACAGGAACAGTAGCACAGCACTGTTACACCAGCAGCTGTTCCCCATAATCCTCTCAGCTCTCCTCAGAGTCAGCCTCTACAATAGGGCACAAAGAAGGACCACTTAACCTACCTTTGAATTTTCCTACGACAGTGCCCCCTTTGATTGTTTTCCATTAGAAATAGCCAGAGACTGAGGAAGTGTCTTTTTGTGAAACACTTAACAGATCTCAAGCTTCAGCTAGCAGTGACAGTGCCTTTCTGTATACATGCAATATTTAACCTGGCAGGGACTCTGGACCTTATATACAGGCTACCTCATAATTGTTGTGTTGAAAATCACTATTTAACAACAAAGATAGAGGGCAAAGTCAGAGTGCAAGGAGTAAAGTTCTCTATGTTCAAGTCTTTCTCACATGGAGTAAGTAGTGTAAATTGGCTCTGGAGATCACAGTACTAAGACTTGTCAAGGAAAATGCCCTTCTGCTGCCCCTGTATCATGCCTCACTATTTTTTCACTCCAGTGGGAGAACTGGATGTGACTCGGGCCAGTCAACTCTCCAGAGAGATTAGAAAGCAAAAATAATGAGCTATCACAGCTTTCTTAGCGTTAATGTACAGACAAGGGACTACTGAGATCCAGGTACTTCTATTCCTTGCAGTCAAGCTACCAGGAATAGTGGTTAATCACTGGATAGGCATAAGCCACTAATACAGATGGTCTTGGGCCAGTTGAGGGCTCCCTGTAGATTGTTTTATTGTAGATGGGCTCTGGTCAGTATAGTCTCAAAGGGTTTTGCCAGAAATGCTTGTAGTTCTAGATTTCCTTGAGAGGTTCATTTGGCAGAGGTAGAGACAGTGTCCCAGGATTGCTGGTGTGCAGGGCTCTGCCAACACCATGGCATTACTATTTGCTTTAGGACTACTACAGAGGCCTGACTGCCCACCTGGAGAGTATCTGGTGTTTCAGCTCTTTTGGGATACACCTTGGGTGTGCATACATAACTGGGGTGAAGAGACACTGTCGTCCTATACTGAAGGGGTATCAGGTAAACATGGGAAGTATAGCCTGAGAAATGAACTAGGGACAAAGAGCATATAGAGCAAAGGAAAATACTAGTTTCTTACCCAGTAATTAATAAAAACTGCAGTTATTAGCATACTGTAGAGTGCAAGAATTCCAGTCGCTGTTGCCAGAATCCACAAAGGAATTGCAGACTGAGGCTCTTGTTTTTGGATGGGGGTCTCTTTAAGGAGAGAGCAAAGAAAACTTTAAGTCCATGAAAGCAAAAACATTGATCACTGCTTATTTACTCCTTGTTCCAATGTGTCATTTCTATTAATCACCATTTTAAGGTCTCTTCTTCAGGAAACCAGGAGCAGGAATGTAGTTTTATCAGGCAATCCAACTTTTATTTTTTTAAGGAAACAAACTGCTTCCAGCCATTATGTACAGAGTGTGTATAGGGAGAATACCAGCCTACAGAGATTTCCTAACTTACCTTTCACATGAATGACTGTCCCGTTGCTCTTCTCATTGTAGACGTAGGGGGGTGGATACATGACCTCAATTTTGCAGAAGTAGATGTCAGTTTGGTTGGCACTCATGTTCCAGAGATTGAAGATTACTTTGTCTTTATCACGATTCCCCTGGCAGTTGAATTCTTTATTTGAATTGCTGCTAATTTTGGTTGTGTTCCATGAAATAAAGCAAACTTCAACTGCACTGTGCATTCCTTTGTGTAGCGAAGCTCGAAATTCCTTCCCTGTCCCATTGTATGTGTAGTTGCAAACTAGAGTTGCAGTTCTGTTAGCTACAGTGAGCAAAGGATGCTGAGCCACTAAAATCTTGTTTTCTGGAAGGGAGGGGAAAAGTGAGAAAAACACTTGTTTATAAAATACAGTCTGAGACTTCAGAACCACACATCGTCCCATGCAACTCTTCTCCATATCTCCTCTCCCCTGCTGACACTCCCTGCTAGGGAGTACAAAACCACCTATCTGCAGAAGCAAGAGCCTCACAGGAGCTATTGTTGCAGCAATCCACCTCGATATGAATAATTACATAGTCACCTAGGTGAGACTGTGAGGTGAAGAGTGTTTTTATTCAGAGTCAGAACACTAGCACCGACAGTGGCCCGTGATTAAGATTTAACCTCAGGGCTCAGACACCTAGTGTGTATCTATGTGCATGTGTGTATATACAAGGCCCTCTAAGTCTATCCTTTACTTAGCAAGCAGTTTCCCAGGGGACATCATGGAGTGAGAATTCTATGAATTGAACACTTAGTTTAGCAGTCAGATCAGAGAATATTATTTATACATTTGCTTTTTAATTCAAGGACTCCTGAAGGGTTTGCAGGTGGATTTGCTGAACCATTTCAAGGGTTTGGACCTTGGGCAATGAACGCTAAAAGCATGAAATGCTATCATTTTAATGTAAAATAAGTAATTTCTCTAGCTAGCAGCGGTAGTAGATTCTTAATCTCTCAAAGGGCTCAGGAGATGACTAATTTGACACTGCATTGGCACTTAGCACTTGAATGGCCTGCAAAAAAGCATGTCACATAAATGTGTAATTGAATTTGAATTGACCAGACTGATACATAAACAGGAAATGTTTTCTGACATGTTTCTGTGCTACCATCTGCCAAACAATGAAACACTGCAAGGACTATGCAGAAAGACAACTTCTTCCAAGTAAAATCATCCTGTACAAATGAGGCCCTACTTTTCAAATGATGACCCCCTAAGCAAGAGGAAAAGGGTTTTGGCTTTTAAGCTAGGAACTTGCCAGAGCTTTTCTGTATGTGTATGACTGCTTAAGTCTTTATGCAAGCTCAGCTCATATGAGGTCTGGATAGTCTTTTATAGCTCCCTGAGAATCACTGTGGCTGTTAGAATGACAATTGTACCTCTTGTCCTCAAAATGTGGTGTCAACCTAGATTCTTTCTACTTCATCCATGTGATGAAACTGCAGAAAACCTAATAAGGGAAATGAAGTGGGAAGGAGGCCAGGTCCAGAATGACCACAAAATTAGTGTCTAAAACCACGTTTAACACTATTTAGGACCAATGACATTTAGTGTATTCACACCTGCACAAGAAGATGAAGTACCCCAGCCTCTTGAGTAGGATACTCCTTTGGGAGGAATGTCATCCAGGCAGTAAAGTAAACACAAAGAGATGCATGAGATGGCCAGGACTAGTGGTAGGATGTGGGCAGTAAAAGTAACCTATGCCTAGCAGGTTCTCCAGTTACCAGCAGAAGCCATGAAACTGCTGAAGTTGTTAACATTCTCATTGAAAGTCTCATTTACCAGCCCTTGCTTCAAATGAGACGAGGAAGATGTGACACAGGGAATGCTCTACTGCCTCATCTTTAGCAAAAAAATATTATAGTCCATCTTCCTTGTGTCTCTTTGTTCAACATTTTTAGTGTGGGGAGTGGAGGAGAGCTCCTAACAGCTCTGAAATCCTATGTTTGCAGAGAACCCAAACACTGTGAAACTTTAGATGAAAGATGAGCATCTCCAAGCTTTCCAGCAGCAAGAGACATGGATCTTGGAATCCTAGGACTGAGTGTTGAAGAACACAGAAAGCAAGTTTTCACTCAAGGTGGTGCCTGTGGTGAATTTTCATTGAAATGAAGACATTTCAGCAAAACAATTCCGTTTCATTGAATCAGCATTTTCCGACAAAAGCTCTCACATAGGCTTATAAGGCATTTTAGTAAGGCGTGAGGTTTGGATTCCACCTATTTAGACAAGGTGTTTGATCATATTTTTTTGGCCAGAAAACTGATCTTTGGCCTAAATGGCAATTTGCAACTCTGCCATAGAATGTTGTGCCTTTTATCACAGCAGAATTCTACACATCTCACTTAACACAGAGTTACTCTCCGATTTTCACTGCAGTATTTGCACACCACTACAATGCTGATTGTCACAGGGACTGAATACATCTTCAGAGACCTTTTCTGTCTCAGAGTTGACAACCAAAGTGGGGATCCCAGAAGAGGCAGAAGCGTTACACTTTACAAAAGTGCTTGCCTGTTCTCACTGCAAGTACTTACAGAAAACTAATGGATATTAATTGCTCACCCTGATCATATTTTCACTGTGGCCAGAGAAAAGTCTCTGAAAATCTCATCACTGAGGGACTACCTTCAGATGTTATTTAGACTGCAGACCTCAACAACTTACCCCTGTCATTTGCTGTCATCAGCTAACCTAGATTCCTGACATTTAGACCTGAGCTTCATGCCTTGAGCTCCACTATTTAACTACAGCTTTGGACCGTTTATGTCCCTGCCATGATATTGTGCTAACTGGCAACCAGTCTCTTTTGATACACCCACCTAAAATGATACATTCCTTCAATTTGTTTCCACTCTTCGGATTTCTACTCCAATCTCTTTGCCTTGTCTTGCAGGCTGGATATGATAATCCAGCTCCATGCTGCTGATGCTGGGATGCAGACTGACTGAGCAGTGAGAAAAACTTAATTTGTGGAGCAGTAAATGAAGACTGCTCCTACATGATTCAAGCTAAGCACTCAAGTCCATTCTCAAAAAGTGGTTCTACTACTTCAAATCTAAATTGAAGGAGATATTTTTGTTTTCATTTATAGGAACTAATTAGCACCACATGAATTTGTTGGGCTGCAATGCCAACAGGGGCAAGGCAAACTTATCCCACTGGCATGTTAAACAAGCCCTGCTGTCTCCCTCCTCCTCTGGACTTGGAGGTTTTTTCTAATTGAAGAAAGTCAATCGTGCTCAAATGTGTATTAGTTTCATAGGGAAAACAGAGTAACGCCAAACATCCCTCACTTCCCTTGTGATCTGAATAGGATTTGACTACATTTTTAGTAGGATCCAGACCATTCTGAGCAAACATGGGCTGAGGCTGCTTTTGCCTTCAAAGAGCCAGTTTTTCCTCATAAGTGTCACTTTGGCTTTGTTAAATGGTGAAACTCTGAAACATTTAGTAGGTGTTTCCATTCCCCTAAATAGGGTTATGATTGCCACTTCAGAGCTGTGTTCAGTCACGTTGCATAGTAATAAATATCTATATCTTGGCCTTATCCAGCCAGAAAAATAGCAGTTATGAAAAATCATTGTTTACAGTTTCAAAAAACTGTGATGTTTAAAAATGTAAAATCATTTAAGTCAGTGTTTGTGGGCTGCAAGCCTTCTGAGGATCTTAGAATTTATATGCAACAGCGTGTAATATCTCTAAAGGTTTGTTAAGCTTTTTTATAGCTTATTTGTAATGCTAGACATTTCTTATAATCACATGTGAGGGGTTTTTGCATCAGTAAAGAAAATGCCATCCATCTATAATATCTGTAAAATACTGTCTCTCTGATCATCGAACCCTGATGTAAGCAAAACTTCATTGAAGTTTTTTTTTTCTATTTGCCAAGAAAGTGAAATAAAGTTGACAAAGTATGGAAAATAACTATTTTGAGGGGGTTTGGGGTTTTTTTTTTGTCTCCAGAACTTTCCATGAATCATCATCAGCTATTGGAAAAAAATATTCTGCTAAAAATATTAGTACTCTTCTTTCTTCCTTTTTCATGCCAGTTCACTTCAAGGAGCTGTTTTCCAGAGCAAGGTATCTAAGATAAGTTGGGATTTCTGTAAGCACAGGAAATAAATGGCCCACCTAATTCCCTGGGGGGATAGGGAAAAAACTGAAAGGAATTTGTTTAACCCGCAGGAAGGCACACAGGTATGTTATAAACAAAGCTATTGCATTTTTGCTGCTGCTGGTCTGTTGTTCAATCATGTTTACTCTTCTTTCCTAGGTAAGAGGGTCTTTCTCTTTTACTTTGGTTTGAGGCCACCCATCTGTGTGTCTCATGTGCAGCTGGAGGGATCCTCCCCTTCTGGCTTGCTTTCCTCTCCCTTACAGACTTGCTTTCAGCTAAATTTTCCAACTTTGCTGCGAGAACTGCAGGCAGCATGGTATCCCATAAAGCCCAGGTGACACTCTTGCTTTAATCAAACCCAGTGTGAGCGCAGGGGTTTTTCTTGGCAGTTTGTGATTTACTGTTTTAAAACAAGAATTAGTTGATGTCATCCTAATCTCAGCTAACCTTGCCTCATCCATCTTCTGTGTTCTGGTAACGTCAGTGGGTTAGAGGTTGATTTTAAGCCCCAGAGACCATAAGTCAGAAGGTTACATGGGTAGTAAAAAGATGAGGTCAGTTGTGGTACACTGCAGTGGGAACTTGGTTACATTACCTATTTCACAACATACTAGACACTTGATCTAGCTGCCTCTGTGACAGACCACAGCAAGGTAATTATTTAGCCAACAAAATGGGAGAAGGATAGACTTTGTAAATGTTAGAGTTTGCAAAAGGGAAATGACTAAACTAATATTTTAAGTCACTTTCTGTGATTCAAACTCAACCTGCAACAGTCACTGGTACAATCTAACAAAAGCAGAACAGGACAAATTCTGTTGTTTTTCCCAAACCAAAATACCTGAGGCTTATAATGCACTTCATGGCTTGAGGAAGTCCTGCAGGGTTTTGACCTGCCTTAATGTTTTCCATGTACTAAGAAGCAATCATCTTGAAATGGAGAGTGAATAAAATAGATCAGAAAAAGAGTAGAGCCCTGAGAAGCAAATGACCTCATGTGCTTCTGTTTAAGCTGTTGAACAATCTTAGTGAGTCTGTTGGAGAAACTCAAGTTCTTCATGCAAAGCAAGTGTATATGTCTATAAAGCCATGGCACAACACCTGTGTCTGATAACCACACACTGTATTTTATTTTGTTGCAATTTAAAAGTATTGTTTAAAAGCTGTTCACACCTTATGGAAATGTGTTTTAAACTGTTAACCCAGTGTGGATATTTACGCCCTCCTGGAATTAGTGTCTTCTCTGCCAACCCAGGGGCCTGCTGTAGAAATAGTTACGATATCGCAAACACAGAATTATAAACATGGGAAAGGACATAGAAGAAAAACCTATGATCTCTAAAAGAAATGTAGATCACATTGTCATGAAAATTGCAATGCCTTCACTGAGGAAGAGAACAATGGAAAAATAAGGCAGAAATAAGGACAAAATAGATTCAATTGCATCTCTCATACCAGAAAAAGCTAATTTTTTAGGATGTTCTCTATGTTAAAAATTTTGCACTGAAACCCAGATTTTTATTCCTATCTGTAACTTCCCTGTAAAATAAAAACCACTGATATTTGGAGAAGATACAATAACAACAGTTCACAGCCAGCAGTTTGAAAAATTGTATGTCTCAAGATTATCCTAGCAAAAGCCATTATCCCTTGCTTTGCTTTGCATTTTAATGTACACGTTGGAAAACACGTTAGATCTGAGCGTACGAACACTGCATCAGCAAGACAACACCAAGATAAATACTCTCAGTCAAAACAACTGAAGAGTCAGGAAGATTCACTAAGACTCAGGATTTAAAAATCACAAAAAACCTTTTTTTTGTTTTCTTAAGATCTTCAGAAAGAAAATAGATGTCTAGTAAGTATCAATAAACCACTAAACCATGCAAAAATCAGAAACTTGGCAATTCCCACCCTCCCGTCTTTGAGCTCAGTAAGCAACTCTGCTTTTATTTGCTAGTCCTGTGAGGATGTTGGTGTGCTCAGCTCTGGAGCCCATCACACCGAGCTGGGCCATGGGGGGACCTGAAGCTTCACAAGGAGACTTGGGGATGTGTAGAGTCTGCCCCAAGAGAGGTACTGGCACCAGGTCTGCTCAGACCCACTGCCTCCCAAGAGAAAGCACCTGTGAGCCCCCCACCGAAGCCCAGGGGGAAGGTAAAATAAACGCCCGTCTACCTATGCATGCAATTTCCACATGGATCTAAAGAGAAGTCAGATTAAAAGAAAGCTCTTGGGTCTCATCTTGGAGGAATACTTATGGCAAGAGAAAAATTGGCCTCTTGGTTATATCAAATGGTTATATCATTTGTAGTCTTAGCAGCATGCTGTCTCTTCCCTATTCGTCCAAACAGAACGATTTGTGCAAAATTAATTCAAAGCTGTTCTAGATCTTCTATTCTACCCCTTGATGATCAAAGTGAGGAAAAATAGTGGAAAGGATTGAAATATGGGGTTTTTTTGTTACCTGTTACTTCAGCAGTGGGGATGAAGCAGAGCACCACGAAGATCCCCAGGAGCATGGTGCTAGTGGTGGGCCCAATGCCTTTTCCCCACCCCCTGCAGGTGCTACCACGTCTCCCAGGGTCCCACAGCACCAGCCTTCCTTCCTTGTGGGGCCAGGCTTCACCCTGGGTTACTCACACAACTTCTCTGCTCCTCCCTCTGCCTCACATGATACACTGCCAAGTGAACAGGAAGTTCAATTGTTTGATGATATTAGTCTTAGGAAGTTGCCTCTGCAAAGCTCAGTAAAGCTTAAAAGGTGCTGGAAGTATTCCAAGAATGTGATTATATTTGGGGCTCTGCAAGGCTGCTCCTATCGGGGAGGAATGGACTTCTGAGGGGCGCAGTGCTCTTTATTTACCAAGTGTACATACAGACATACACTGGTTCCATCATTATGGTAGAAGCAAACACCAGTTTCGAAGTTCCTGGTGGTCAGACCTGGCCCCTAAGGAAGTTGTGTGCTCAGGAAGCTTCATCTTTCCTCACTTGTAGGAGCAGAAATCTTCCTCTCTTGGCCTGCCATCTTGTTTCTGCCTACTTTCCCAGCCTCTGGGAACTGTCATATTTTGGCAGTAGTTTGTTCATATTCATTTTTCTGCATCTGCTTGTTGCCTGAATGCAGAGAAAATAGTGCAAGGCATGGTGATCTGGTATACCTTCACCTGGGAGACCTTGGGGTATTTGAAAAATATCGGGTTTGGGGTATGAGCCCAACTGTAATCCAATTAACCTCTAAGTAAAGGCAGCATGCAGCAAACACACTGCTCAGGCAGTGCTTTCCTGGAGGCCTTCTTATGTAGTTTTTTACTTCAACTCACCAGTTAAATACTCGCTCTTCTTCACCTTGCAAGATAAGTGTCACCTCTTCCCTTGCAAGAGCAGGGTTGTGAGAGCCAATTGATGGTATTTATAACTGTGAGGAGCTCTGGTTATTAACTATTTGTTTTGGTCCACCAAAGTAGAAATATTTAACTGTATTAATGCCTGTCATTATCTTTGATTCATTTGAGAGAAAAGGGAAGGTGTTTAGCAGGAGCACTTTCCAGAAAATTGGGCTGTTATAGAAAGGGATAAAGGACCATGTACTGTTCTTTCATTTCCCTTAGTATCTAAAGTCTTTAGGTTATGTTTTATCAGAAATTACAAATGCAATTTAAGAGCTGCTTTAGCTGGTATATCCATTTGCAGTCTAGGAATTTTAACAATAGTCTTTTGTTTTGTGATTGGTGTAAGTTGCCTGCAATACTGAAAGTTTTGGAATTTCCTTAAATTAATTAAAAAGTAAAGAAGAGAAAAAAGTCAGATTCTCTCTTAGCCCACTTTTGGCGTTTCTTGATAAATGTCCTGGCACATTTTTCGAGTTATATGAGTGTACTTGCATATAGTCTTAGCTTAATTTGTAATGAGAATCCCTCAAAAGTTAAAAAACCAGTATCTTTTTGCTGAACTGCTCTGTCTCAGAGATGAAAACCCACTGTCTTCACATCTTCTGGCTCTGGTAACTCAACTTACACAATCTGCATCCTGGCTGTCAGTTCCTTTCTGTATTTGGGATATGGACTGGAAATGCACAAGCAGTACATCTTGCCCTCGTCACAGAATTAGCAGAATATGTGGCAGAGAGAGCTGCTGCCATTAATTTCACTGGCATTCACTGACAAAGGGGCACCATTCAGGTGGAAACCCGATTATGGAAACAGTTGTGTGGGAACAGATTCTGCTCTAAGAATCCCACTAACAAAAACCATGAGGGAACAGTGTGCACTCTTGGGATGAGGACCCATTTATTCCCTTCCATCCCTTGTTTCTCCCCATGTGCCTCTCCCATTGTAAGGACAGACCAAGGCGCTGACTGCAAACAGGGACTGGACTGGTGGAATAGAGGAGAGGGAAGAGGGGCCACTGAGTAATTATCCACTGTGGCTCTAGAGACCAAGCTGTGATGTGTCATTTCTCTCTGTGTTGATGAGTAGGGGTACCAGTATTGACCTTTTCATAGCTTCTTTTTTTCAGTTGTGATTTTAGTTTTGCCTAATGATTTCTTCTTTGATTTCTGAAGTAAGGAAGGGTGCTTTTCCACCCCCCCCGCAATATCTCTCAACTCATCTGCAAGTCTTGGTTTTCCAGGATTTTAAAGCCATTGTGTTCCTCAGGGTATGGCTCCTTTCCTTCTCAAAATTGCAGCTCTTTCTCTAATTTAAACAGTTCATTTCCAATCACTAAGATACTTGGCTTTGACACTGCACATGTATGATCTTTTTCTTTTGCCAAAGTTATCATGAGGGTAAGGGAAGAAGGTATTATAGCTTTTAGCAAACCATCATGTACCTGGGACAAATCACACAAAAGTTTATCTAGGAAAAAAAACCATGTGAAAATGTCTCTTGGTATGCCCTCACTCTTAAATTTTCATTATTCTCCCACCTCTCTAAGTATCTCTTCTTCTATATCCTGAGCATTACCCAAGGACGTTCTGCAGTAGCATTAATTTGGGCACTGTTGACTTCTATTCTTGCCTCATTTTCCATTCATATTTCAGTCTGTTGAGTCTGTCTGTACGCTGGCAGACAGGATCTGCTTGCTGTCACAGCAATGGAAATCCAGACTAACATTGTAATTTCAGTGGAGCTAGAGCTGTGAGAGCACTGAAAGAGCTAAAAATGCAATTTGCCCTTGTTTGGGAAAAAGAATGTTTCCATCCCATCACAAAATGTCTGAAATTGCAGTCCAAGAGAAGTATATTAAAGGTTTGAAAACGGGTTCTCAGGGTACACAAGAATCTAGAGTATGGTCTTGGGCTTTTTACTCATCACAGTATGTAAATAAAACAACAACCTAAATATTTGATCCTAGTTTTCATGCCTACTGTTAAAAAAACAGGAGCTATGACCTGAGTTTTAGAGAAATCTAACATGATCTAGTATGGTTTCTGAAGGATTTTTGGGATATCTTTAAAATTAAAGAGTCCCAAGAAATCCCAAGCAGGCTGCCAGTTTGCCTTTACATTAAAGAATGAGGAAGTAATGACCCACATATTCTGAGCCAAGTGTCCATCTGTTAAAGTCAAGAAAGACATTCCAGATTTGTTACGATTAAACAAGTGGATAGTTTAGAAGGTAATTTTAAAATAAATGAAGCCTCCCTTCAGTCACTGGGAGTTGTATAGTGCCATAATTGTCCCCAGTACTTACTCCATTCTCAAGCAAATAAAAATGTATATGCATACTAGAAGAATAATAGCATCAATACCCTATCATTCAATTATTTCTGAGGACACCAGTCTGATGAGAGACAGTAGGTCACTAAAATTTGCTTTTAACTACTATAGGCAATTAACTTTTAACTCTCTGTTCTGTCCTGCAACTACATAGTAAGATTAAATTTAACAGTTGTCTGAGAGAATCTTTCTCTTGCTTCCCTACCATAATCACGACACAGACGTTGAGTGAGTAGTCTAGCTAGGCATTATTTTGCTTGTTCTGCATGTTTATATGTTGTCAACTGCTAAAGTAAATGCTTTCTTTCCTACAACTGCAATTCTATGTTGTTTAAAACATCTTCATTCTTCCACTGCTGCTCCAAGTAGTGATTTGCACAGTGCTATGCATACTTGGTACAGATGGAAGCTTGATTCTTTCACATCTTTCCTACAACGAAAGTGAGGTTTAACAAGTTGCTGTAGAGATGCAGAAGTGGGGTGACAGAAAGAGCGTAACAAATTGACATGCTATTTTTAACCAGGAAGACAGGGAATTATCTGTGTTATTCACCTCCTACTATGTCCAGTAAGTTGACCCTAAGGAGTTATGTTGCATTTGTCATCTGAAGCTCTTCAGAAAGTGACATGTTGTTATTTTCACTGTACAGATGGGGAATGGAATCACAGCAAGGCGAAGAGACATGCCCGAGGACATACCTTAGGTTAGTGGCAGAGCTAGGAACCTCTACGAGTGGCCCTGGTAAGCTCTGTACCTTCCAAGGTCTGATCGGTTTTCTCCCGGCCTCCATTCTGTGTTGTCATTTCCTGTGCACACTGATTAATTTTCATCCTGTTGCCAGTTTTTTCATATCCTTCTTTCTGTGAGCCCAGGTGCCTTCATATCCCAAGTACAACCATCACCCTTAAAAGGAAAAATCAATATACTCCTTCAGAGGGAATTTTAAGTTGTTTTTCTGTAACTTAAAATGTTACAACTGATGTCTGGTACATAGGAACCTTCCAGGGCCAGAACTAAATATGACATGTCATGATAGAAGGGGAACTTTCTCTTTTGGAAAGGTGTGAAATTTTTGTTTCCAGCCCTCCAGATAGCAGCCCATAAATGTGTCACTAATGTAGGTCTAAGTGCTACCATCAAACACATACAAACTTGAAAGAGAGCTTGAGAGAATCCTTCCCTGTTTGGGGAAAGAAATATTTCCTTGACAGACTGATTATTTTTAATGCCAATAGCTGGGAGCTGTTCATTAGTGTTTGTTGGGAAAGAGGCAGGAGTTCACACATGTACATTCCTGGCTCTTTTCAAGTTAAAAACCTCATCCAAGTTTCAAAGTTGTAACCATTTCTTCTGGCTGTACCTATTCCTGGACTGTTAGAACAGGTCTCAAAGGAGGTGGATTAATGAGTAGAGGGAGGATGGCTCAAAACAGCATGATTAACTCCATCTGTCACCTGCCTATAGTCTGATATATGACTGCTGCTTCATTAGAGGCCAGTGTGTAGGTAGGAACACCTGAAATAAAGCCCAACATATATATGCTAAATATTCTGCAATAAAAGTGTTTTGAGATTAAGGTTAGAGGGAGAATGATTTCTGTTGACTGCACTGCCTGCTGCTTTTTCCTCTTGGGTAGAGAAGGTGGAGAACCCTACATATTACCACAGAAGGTCTGGTAACAAAGCAGTGTTGTCCTGTGTACGATGGAGTTCAACATGCTTCATTCTTTCAGAGGGAGATAATTTATTTCCATCTTCTTTGTCCTGCTGAAGACAAAAGATATGAATAAGCACTGCAGAAATATTACAAGCAATTTTAAATAAGAGGAAGCATCTCCTAAAGAACTTAACGCCTAGAAATCTTGAGCAGACAAATTCAAAATTCATATTTGTGCAAAATGACAGTATCCAGACCTGCATGTCTACGGCTTCTCCAGAGAAGTGACATAGACCTCTAAATACCAGTAAAAAGACTTCTGTCTGCTAAGCACATGTTTTCTTATCTGAGAGCAAGGTGGAGTGTTATGGGAGGTCCTGCAAGGTCTGAAAGTTTGTAGAGTGCTGCTGAGGGAGGAAGGCTTTCTGGGACTGTGCTGAATGGCCATGCCGTGGAACAGGAGCCCAAGCCTGGGAGGTTCATATCCAATATGATCTGACTGGAGTTGGCTTCTCTGCCATCTCCACCAGCATTTCCTTTTGGAGGGAAATAATTGAGCAACATTTTTGCTGTCACAAGCAGAGCATGAATAGTATGGATAATCAGGAAACCAGAGCCCTGGGTTGAAGTAAGAATGAAATCAAACTGGTGGTGTGGACCCTTGAGTCACTTGGCAAATGTTACCCGTAGTAAGAGAATGCTGTAACTGAGTTTTCCAGGGAATTGCCTGCATTGCCTTTGTTTGTAGAGAACAATCTGTATAGCCTGTATTTTTGGGTAAAGCCTTAGCTAGAGAAAATACTTTCACCTCCACTGGGTTCATCATAGCCAGGACAATCCAGGCTCAGCTCAGTGTATTAGGTTTTAAGGCTGTCAGGTTCAAGATCATTTTTAAAGCTTTAACTTTTTCACTTCCTCACCGTTGTGTTACTTTTTGTCTTGCCCTGCATTTCACAATGATGGTAGTAGTGCTATCAGCACAGTACATAGGTGGTGAAGCACTGCACATTTACAGTTCTTCCCATTTACACAAACTTAGAAGGAAGCATTACTCATGTTTATGAACAATTGAAACTAGAATAGAGCACTCCGCACAATGAGAACCCCTCTGAGGAAGTGTCGGAGGGCTGCCCAGTGACCTCGCTCACACAGTGGAATATTTCTTTGAGATTACTTCATTCTGAGTAGTCATCACAGGAAATAATTATTTTGGTAGACACTAGCACACTCTAACTTGTAGAATAAGCATTTCCAAATTACTCCTTTCCCTGAAGACAGTGACTTCTTTACGCCTAGGCAAACCTAGCTTATGTCCAAATTCAACAACTTTCTGCCTGAGAAGTGCCCTATTCTTAGACTGTGGTGTTGCCAACACCAACCCACAGAGTTGTTTTCTGCCAAAATACTATGAGAAACAGACTTTTCATTGTATTTCTGCTACTTCAAAAAAGTACTGAGTCATAGCACACTGGAAATGTTTGTGCAGAGCTGCATAGGAAAACATCACAAATACACTAGAAAGAGTTTAAAATATTTCCATATAGGAACTAAGGACCAGTATTCCTGATCCTTAACTGTGAAAAGTGTTGAAAGCAGGGGGAGTCCTTTTCAAATCATAATAGGAAGTATCTGCTTACTTATTTGGATATGCATGTGAATTCTGATAAGTGTTTATTAATTTTATAGCAGATTTTTTTCTTAGAAAATTAATCCTGCATTTTTTCAACATGCCATCATTCCCTTAAACTATTCCTTTAAACAGGAAATTGAAAACAATCGCTTTGCTGTTTACAAAGACCTTGCTGGGTTCTGAGGATAGGAATCCTTGCTGATTTAAAGAGGAGAAAAAAATCATATGATGCTTCACAAGAAGCAGAAGAAATTTCCACCCTTCATTTCAGAGGTGCCCACTCTGTCTGCTGGTGCAAGTCATAGGTTCCATTAGGGAGCCACCTGGGTACTGCATGTATAGGTGTCTCCCCTAATGTATCTTGTGACTTGGGACCAACAAGTATTGGTCCCTCAGACATGCCAATGGCTTATCCCTCATCACACGAGCAGCAGGCGCACTCACAGCCGTTATTGGGAAGGGCCATGTTGCTGTCCTTTGCCATGGCCAGCGCTCAGGGGCTCACGGCAGACAGCACAACTTGCTCTTACAAGTTAAGCCTTACACCAGAGATCATCCCAAAACTGACTGACAACCAAGCACCACGTGCCAGAGCTACCTAGAGGATCTGAGCCCATAGGCAACTCTTAGGATTAGAAAGCTTCCGCTTCACATTGCTGCTGCCTCATATGCACATGTATTCCTTTCTAATAAAACCAGAATAATCTCGTCTTTTCCTACACACAAAGTTTGACCCTGAAAAGGTCCCACTACATATTGCTTATTGCAGCTGTTGGATAATCTTTCAGATGATATTAAAATACAATCAAATTTTAATATCTCACTAAGCTTTGGAAGTTATTAAAAGCAATGTAAAACCTCTGGTTTTGCTGATTTCAGTACAGCCTGAGAATTTATAAAAATTGAAGTACATTTTTGTAGCCAACTCTATTAAGGTTTTACATTAAAATTAAAGTTCATTATTAAATTTCTGAGCTTTTAGTTTTATGCCTCAGAAACCTGAAGTTTTCTGCAGACATTTTTCTTTGGCTTCAGCAGATTATTGTTGATGACTCTATTAACCCTAATTCTGTGTTCTACTTGCACATGGGCTTTTTTAAAGAAATATTCTGACAAGCCTCGAAAGTGTCCATGTGGTGCATAAAAAGGACAATCATTAATTCAGTTCTCCTTTCATAATTGGAAGTAATTTGGTAAATGTTTTGTAAAAAGCACATTATTCCATATAATATTTTGCCTGTTCAGCCAAATTTCCCTTAGTTAGTATGACTCAAATTTCCATGATTAGTTGCATGTGGGTTTTGTATAATGTGTGATATCCTTGGAAGTTTCCACAGAGCAGCCCTGCAGGATAATAGACAAATTAGTAAGTAGCAGAGCTTTTGGAATTAGAAGAAAGTGATTCATGACTACTCTCATGATTCCATCTCACTCCTGGTTTCCAGGGGTCATGTTTATTTTAACTGTTAGTTTAACAATTTATTTGAGAGTCCTAAACATTTTGTAAACCATTTTTAATACAGATTAGTATTAATCATTATCTGTTCAGTAACTGATATGCTTCCATTATTATTCTGCTATTTTAAAAGTTTTAATCCCTCTCTCAGAAACAATGACATGATTTAGGCACACAACCATATACCCTCAGAGGGGTAAAAAGTAATGTGGGTATTTTCAGAGACGTTGGTCTGCAAACAACTCGTCAATTGAAATGTATTTGTATAATCTGTTTGGTGAATATTTATGATTAGTCCTACAAACATAGGAGTCAGGATAATGTGATGGTCAAGTCACAAGTAGGAAAAATGTACTAAATTAAACAAATCACTTATTACCGTAAACAATTCATCCAGCTCCAGTTCTGGGAAAATTGCACTAATAAAGCTAGTAGAAATAAATTTCTCTTTTTCTGAATGCCAAGAGGGGATTAATAGTGTGAGGAGATACCTATATAAAGAAGGTAAATATCTTTGATTGTATCAGGGAAACTATTGAAAAAGCCATATCTCTAGTAGTACTGCAATGATGGCAAGGAGAAGGAGTGTTTATCTCTTTATTTGACCTTTATTGGAGTAAAAGAGCAACCTTCCTTTTCAGTCTTTCCACTTGACTGTTTTGTAAAGAGGTTTAACTGACATCATCACTTTGATATTTCAGCATTTGCTCTTGGCTCTTCCTTTCATCCCTGGGGATAGGTTATACTAGTTTTCATTTGTTCATTAGCTTAAAGTAATGCATTGAACTTAAGCTAATATCAGAGCACTAGAGCAAACATTGGTTCTGGACAGGCAGAAGGCTACAAAGGAGTGGAGAGCTAGAGACAGCACAGGAGCTCTTGAATTCTCACTGCAGCCTGGCTGTAAACACTGGCAGAAGTGTGAAGGGCACACACCGTACACGAGTCAGACATGAACAGGCAGTCCACAGGCAGGTGGAATGTATTGTTCAGCTGCAGTCAGCTGAAGTGGTGAAGTATTGTTTTAAGTTTAAGACAGCAGTGTAGATTTCAAAGCAGAAGGAACAACCCCACAGTCAAGTCCCAGGTTGCACCCATGGTTTGTTATGGTCCTGTCCGTTGAGGAAGAGCAGTGGTTGTGGGCTAAGCAGCTGTGAGAGAGCAACCATCAGGGGCCCAGGTGCTGGTGTGTTGGAGTTCCAGAAAACCCCACTCAGCTCTTGCAAACAGCATTGGCCTCTGCTAATCTGCACAACAGGGAGGCCTCTTCTGTTGCTGAGTAGCACTTGAGTTCACTGCATCTTGCTGAGAAAAAGATAAATCTCATGGATCTAGGGAGTTATGGGCTTTCACACCAAAATCCATAGCTCTTTAGACCATCCTCCTTGGTCACTATCTGCCTGCACTGCAGTGTATTTCTTTGCCCGTGTTTTCATCTACAGTGTATATACTGGAACAGCTGCCCATTTTGACCTGACAGCAAAGTCACCTATGTATATTTTCTTGCCCAAAAACATTCCAGTTTGTCTGAATATGGATGTATAAAAATTGATTGATATTAATGTGTAAAGCACCGTATGATATTTGCTGCTTTTTAAAAAAGGTCAGCATTTGAACACAGTTTGACCAGACTGAAATCCTGGTCCCAGAAAAGTCAATGGCATTTTTGCCATGGATTTAATTTGGACAAGATTTGATATGCACTCATTATTTGACCTATTGAATTCTGTTAAACTGGTAAGCATGGACTGCAGGCCATATGAGAAGACTGTCTTCCCACATTTTGGCATTTTGATTTCTGCTATATTCCATCCTGGTCAGAAATGTTCTAAAGCTTTTATGCTTTTTTTTCCCCCCCACCCTTTTTTTTTCTCTTAATAACTAGCTAACTCTGCTTCTAGTTTTGGACAGAACATAAAAGCAAGACAAGATGTATGTATTCTTCAGTTAATGTAAAGATGCAAATATTTACTTTAGGACTGTCCTCCCTAAGGTTTGCAGGTACTCAGGTTTTGTGTGAGACATATAAGCTGTAGGCTGTGGTATTCTTATGTGGTTACATCACACTTTAGGAAGTATGCTGGAAGGATGTAGATTAGCTTGTTGATTTGTTATTCAGTTTTGGTTGTTCCGTCAGCATTTCATTGTTCAAGTAAGACATATATGGGCTGAATTTTGCTGACTTTAGACATCATCTCATGTGTCGTAGATATAGGAACCTGTTGAAAGTCTTGAGATCAGTTTCTAATCCAAACAGAGCAGAACTTGAAAAATATGCAAAGTTTGGCTCTTGAAACCATAAGGTCTAACGCTTTCTAAATGTGCCGCCTCACCACAGAGCACATGCACAAGTCTTCTCTAGTTTGTCATCTAAATTTTCAAAGCTATGGTTGCTATTAGGTAGCAGATGTGTTTAAATGAAATACAATTTCAGGAAGATACAGTTGTGCTACCTTATGGGCAGTTGACATTGCTGATTTATATACTTGGGTATATGAACTTAAACGGATATAGCTAGAATCCCATGGAGACAATTGCGTGTCTCCCAGCAAGACCAAATGTGTCTGAAGGTGACATAGTCATCTATCTCTGTAGCATTTGTGAAAACCCTGATGATATGAGGCTGTTTTCTATGATGAGGACTAGAGGCACAAGATATTTTTGCAGCTGGAGATGCAGCCATTTTTTTTAAACTTTCACAAAGCACTCTCTGTACCTTGTACTAGATACCATACAGAGATAAGAATGCGTGAAAGGCATTCGCACTTCAGTGCCGTCTGGCAGAAAATCTCTCTGTTTGCTAAAGAAACAGGAGGCCAAGAGCTCTCTTGCTGTACAGTTAAAATGCTGGTCTTGTAATCAGAATAATAAAACCACAGTCAATGTCTTATCTTCAGAGGAGCTAAGTGCTTCCAGCTTCCATGGCCTTCTTTTGGAAATTGAAAGAGAAGGAAGACAACAAAATAAAGAGTAGAGACCTCAAGAACACATATTTTAAAATGTTCGGAGATTTGTTTGGGAAGATCCTGCTCTGGACAGATGTAAGGAAAAGGCTGCTAAGAAAGAGAAGACAGATATTAAGAAACTAGAGGATTGCTGAAGATGAGTATACAAGCATGGCACTCGCATATAGGATTGAGACACAACAGCAAGAGCACAAAATGAAGTAACATGAGCAAATTATGTAAAAACTAAGAAGGAACACTTCTGCAGGTACACAAAATAAATATGCAGTAAAACAAATCCCAGGGAAATGGCTCATTACTGAACAGAGAGTGGAAATGTAACTCAGAAAGCATGTGTTGTTTTTGACTCAGGGGCTTCAGGATCCAGCTGCAGGCAGGTAACCAGCACAACAGACATCAGAGCAAAGCATATGATCTGCACCTAGGATAAGGAGAGACAGGGTTGGAAAGGGCATAAAGAAGCCAACTAAATTCAAATTAGCTGGTCTTGATGAATTATAGCTCAGAATACTCTGGGAATTACCTGATGTAATTTCAGAACCATTTATGGTTCTCTCAAGAAAGGTGAGGTATCCAGGAGGAAAGAGAGCAAACATAATACTTGTTTTTCTCTCTTTTCAAAGAAAAGTCAGACCATTATAGAGAGCTCAGCTTATTTCAGTTCCTGAAAAAATACTGGAAAAATTAGTCAAGCCATTATTCATAAGTACTGAGAGGAAAAGATCATGGGTCTCTGAAGAACAAATTGTGTCAAACCATCTAATTTCATGATTTGATGAGGTAATCATTATCATGCTGACAGAGACAAGCAGTAAATGCCATATATCTTGATTTTCATAGGCTTCTGGCAGAGCTTTTTGTAAGCAAGAAAGAGAAACATGGCCAGATGAAAAGTGAGTATCAAACTGATTGGCACCAAGGCTGAGTAGTTACAGGCAATTTGCTGTCAAAATAGAAGGATAAACTGAGGTCCTTGGTTCTGAGATCCACAGGAGTCTGGTCTGGCCTGGCACTATTCATTACTTTCATTAATAACTTGGATGATGAATAGAGTCTGCTTTTCAAATCTCCACACAGTCATGGGTGGGAGGGAACTGCAGGCATGTTGGGAGATAGGATTCAAATGGTAAAAACTGAACAAACTGTAGAACTGGCCTTACACAAAGCCAGTAAAGTACAAGGTTCACCAGCCATGCAGCAACAGTCTGCAGCACAAGTACACAGTGAGTTAACAGCTGTGTGGTGGAACAAAAAAAAGTCTGTAGGGTCTGCATCAGTAGTGCCTTTGGCTAGAGCAGCAAGTGGTGGTTGAGGCGCTGTGTAGCCAGAAAGCTGTGCCCGCCCAACTGGAAGGAGATGAGAGAAGTGCGGTAAGGTTAGTCAGATGTCTGGAAAGGATTGAAGTGTGTGTGGTCACTCAGAGCAGAGGGACTGAGGGGAGAGTGGCAGTCATTGAATACACAAAAGGCTGCTGCAAAGAGGAAGGAAATTGCATGTCCTCCATGTCATAGGCAAGGCAAGTACTGATGGGATTGCACTGCAGCAAGCCAGACTTCAGCATTAGGAAAAACTCTCTATGGGCAAGAGTACCCCAGCAGAGCAGCAGACTGACCACAGGTTTCCATCTCTAGTGCTGGAGGCTTTTAACTGGTTAGTCATCCGTCTGGAGTGGTTTAGGTGTTGTACAAATCCTGTTCTGGATCATGATCCCCCTGTGCCCCTTTTTCTATAGCTATTGGAAAGTGTGTAACACACAACAGTGAGCAGATATAGCACTTGTAAAGTTTGATGAATCTTTTGTAGGTGAAGTCTGGTCTGTTCACTTTACTGGAAGACCTAAATGTAGGGAGAATATTTGCACACAGGATTCTGCCACCCATGGAACAAATGACCAGGTTTTCTTTGAAATACTTCAGATAGAAGGAGGTTCCTTGACTGACTGGTAAAGTTAGCATATTACATATCACATGTAGTTTTGAGCATTATAGCAATTGTTCACTAACTTGTTGAACCCATTGCATTTTTAGTAAGGACTGCTGTCAGTTTTGGAATTTTTAATTCAAGAACAATCCATCCAGGAAAGGAAACCCTGCTAAAATATGTTATCAGGTTGATAGCGGCCCTTCAATGAAATTATACAGTCTTTAACAACCAAATCATGTTTTTATGTTCTCATGAGTTACTGTGGTATATGGAAAGTTATTACATATTTATTATAAATCTAAGGGCAAGTGGCAGACATCAAAAGGGCAAGCTCACTTGCCAGACATTGCTTGTTCACAAACACTCATGGCTTATGCATCTGGAAGATTCTTTCATGGGAAAAATGCTTTATTTGAGATTTCCAGTACTCCTGGGCTTCAGTTCCATAAAATCCAACAAAACAGCTGTTGTTGTGGTAATTTTGTGTTTTTCCTGCTTGCAGCCTCAGCTGAGACTGAGATGTGTACACAATAGCACAAGAATGGGAGCACACAGATGTAAGGCATCTGACACTGCCAGATTCAGCCAAGTCACCCAGGAGAAGAGGTTGGCCAGTGGCCTCTCTGTCACTGTGTGATCACAGGGTGTCCCTTATGTACAGAACTCTTTTCCTGGAAAGGAAGGCACTACTTGGAACAATATATGTGTTATTATAAGTAGTGTTTATTCAGAACAAAAAATGCCCATCCCCACCCAAGAGGCAGTCTTAAACTCTCACACAACCTGTGATAGGAAGCTTTGGGAATAGAAACAAGAGCCTTAGCAAAGCCAGAGAACTCCAGCTATTTATGATTTAGTGATCTAGCAACCTAGCAGGGTTCACTCTGCTTCTTTCTACCCCAGTGGTTTCCTAAATGAATTCCTAAATTTTGCCCAGACTACAGAATTAGTATCTTCAGTTTACAGCTCTGTGGTCCCTGCTTCTCTTGCAGCTTGTAATATCTTTCAGGAGAACCTGCCCTTCTCCAAGACCATAGGCCTGGAAACCTTCTGAGGGGTTCTCTGGGAAGATGCCCATGATTGTGTGATCACATGACACACAATGCACTGCAGTTCTCACCTGCAATATAATATGCATCCTGTTCTATGTGCATAGGGAGTACTTCTCTCTCTGGTCTCCTCCATTTACCTCTTTGTTTTCTTATTCCCTTCTACCTTTCTTCACTGTACAGGATTGTACACCATGGGACACTTTTTTCCAGCCACTCCCCCACCTCGCTCCTTTTATGGATGTTTATCTTATTTGCCTCATACCCTTTCCTCTAGACTTTGCAGAGGCCCTTAGAAAAGGGGTGCATCTTCACCACTCTCTGTGGTTTCTTTCGCAAAGGACAGCCTGTCCCCAGGTCCAGCCAGATCCTTGCAGATGTTTATTCAAACCGCCAAAATCCTCAAGGTTTGCCCATTTAATTTCTAGCTAATGTTCTGGAGTTGTTTGCAGAATGCCATGGTAACGGAGGAAAACAGTGCTGTGTCATTTTGTGGTAAGGAACAGTCTGAGGACCTGGGCTTGAAAGTCTCAGTGGTCTTCTTCACTCTCTTTTCCATTTCTCATAACCCTTTGCGCAAGGATGTTTCTATGTCAAGAACTGGCCAGCCCAGACAAACACAATCTGTTCCAGGTCAACTAGACCTGATTGCAATACAAATAATAGGGTGTGTCAAGACAATCGTAGGTAGCAGATGTATTTTAGCGATTCTGCAACTTCTGGAAGCTATATGGAAACAATATTGCCCAATGGGAATGTTGAGGAAGATGTTTCTGGGTAACCAATGTAATAAAAATGATTGTTAAATCTGCAAGGCATAAATAAAATACCACTCACTGGCTTTTCTCTACAAAGTTAATTAATCAAGTGTCTTTTAAAAAAATAGGATTGTGCTACTAAGGTGAAAAATTAAAATCCCCCAGGAAATGTTTTCTGTTGTTCATGTCTTTTTGGTGCTGAACCAAACAACAGCAATAACTTTACCAGAGGAAGGAATGCTGCCAGAGTGCAGCAAAGATTTTCAGTGTACTATTTTCTACGAGTTTTGAATCAGATACAGTTTGGCCTTTTCTCACCATTTGGTGTTACCTCTGAGTTGAGTATACTGATGTGTCCTGCTACAATCTCATCATTGTCTTGATGCCAAGTGCAGACTCATGCAGCAAAAGAGTCCCTTTGGCTTTTTAACACCTTAGCGATTTGAGTCACAGCACCACAACAGCAAAGAACATATCCTCTAATGCTGTGAACATAGACCATTCTTCGTATGTCTTTGGTCTCTTCCTTATTGTCAGTTCAGGTTTGTTTCATTGTAGTGCATTTTGAAGCCACTGATTTTTATCTACAAAACAGAGGTGAATACACACTGTTTAGAAAACATACCCTGTACTGATTTTTCCTAATTAAAAAATGATAACATATGATATAAAGCTTGCTTCAGGTTTGCCATGTGTTTTGCACAAAGATTTAATTTCATCTTTATTTTATCTGGACAGATTACTTCTCTGTACAAATCACTGCTATCAGTTTCCTGTAGCATCTCATTAGTAAATCCAGAAATTCATGATGCCATTAGACTGCAAGGGATTCTAGCTTTAGAGGTTCACCTGCTCACACGACTGTAATAAGCATCAATCTTGAAGGTATGAATCATTTTGAGCAGCAAGAAGGCACTGTTTTCTAACCTGCATCCCACAGAGAGGGTACAGCCTTCAAATCACACAGTATAGTGTCAGGATAGGGCTTTGGAAATGCATAAAATTTCAGAAGTGAGTGATAAACAAATTTTTATTTTTTGGCTGCTAGCTGAATTTATCTGAGTGTGCATTTTCTGTTTAATATAAATTATCCTCAACTGCCTGTCTGCCTAGCATAGATTAGTTCTGATTTGAAAATTAATCTAACCCATCCTGCAGCAAATCCCCAGACACTGTGTTCCTGTGCAACTGGAAAACCCCAATGAAGCAATATAAACTCAGTAATAACAACAAATAATGACCACCCTTAATGAAGGGTGGCAATTCTGCTCTGGGGAGATATGTAATGGATGTGGCTGTTCTGGTAGCTTGATTTTGTGCCAATTCTCTTCCCTTCCTGTTTGTTCATCCCTATCTTATTGTATAGACAAAGCCAGGAACTTCTCCAGTGTGGGGAGGAAGGCCAGCATCCAGATGCTGTGCTCAGCTGGACTCCCATGCCAGCCCGGCCTCAGGTCTCCTTTCCTTTGAAATGAGGCAAGAAGCAGGTCTGTCTTTATCCCTGTAGGAAGAAATTAGCTTTTTTCTGCATATCTCTGAGCTGGAACACTGCTTTTGAAGTATTGATGTCTTGTTTAATTTGGTGTTTCAATTGCTGAGTGTAATAGGCTGCTCACTGTTGCTGAGCAATTGAAAGGAATCTGTTACATGTTTTCAAAGTACCACTGTAAAACCGTGAGGCGAGAAATCAGGACCCAGAACACATATGCATTCAGACTAATAGCCTGTAAATACCAGAGCTAGAAAACAAAGCAAAACTGAAAAGAAAAGCAAGTGGTCTCTCCTTTTCCTCTTCATCTTAATTTACTGTTACTTGTCCTCACCCAAGACTAACCACTTAGGGGAAACAAATGTTTTCTGTCTCTCATTGCTTTTGAGACTAATGCCTTCTGACCGAATTAACAGTTCTGGATGTGCAGCTGTCTCGGAATTCAAAGATATCTCAGTAAAGAGCACATACCAGCCTCTGTGAAGGGCCTTGTTTCAGACCAAAAGTAAATAGCCAGTGTCACACAAACCTGCATAGTGATCCAACACTGGAAAACAAAACTGGACTTTTTTTTCCTTAGTCATGTAAGGTTAGACTTGTTAAAATTGCCTTCTTTGTATGATGCTTTAATCAGTGAATTGAACCCAGAAGAGAGATTTTAAGCATTAATGTGAAAACACAAGCAACTCTTCCTTTTAGAAATCCTTCTTGAGAGTAGCCTTTCCTGTTTAATACTGTTAATAGTACTGTTAATAATTCACATACAATTCAGAAGGAGGTGATCTTTGCTGCCATACCTCCTTTTAAACATCATAATAAGCAACAATCTTTCCAGGCTTATTAGTTGTTTCTTTTGTTATAATTTAATATATTTTTTAAACCCTACAGAAGTTTTTACTACAGATTAAAAAGCTCATCCTCATTGTAGCATCATCTTTATCAGAGCAAAACACTTATGTATATTTATTTATTTATTGTGTAAATATCTGATTGATTGACCTAAGAAAGGTCCAGGCCAACAAACATGCAGTAACTGTCCTCTTCCAACTCCATTTCCTGAAATCCTTTTCCAACTGGGAATGAGAATGAACTTACAGAGTCCTACTTCAGCAGAACACCAAGGAAAAAAACAAATTTGCCATTTATACTGCACTTACTATGTAATGCTTTTATGCTGTGTATGCTTTTATGTAATAATCATTTCCTGTCTATGCACATACTATTTTAGGTACATACAAAATCTAAGGCAAGCATCGCTCAGATCTTTGACTTGTTGATGCTGTGTAGATTTCAACTTCTTGAATATCTAAGGGGAAAATGACTTGGTGGTTAAATACAAGTCCAGTAGTCAACAGGTCTGGATTCTGTTTCTGTGCTGTGCCAAGGTTTCCTGTATGCCCTTGGACCACTCACGTGACCCCTTTGCATTTTTATACCCATCTTTATACCCATTTTTATTCCCTATCTACTAAATGGGAAATGGTCGTTGCTTCATACACGCTGCTGCTGTGAGACTTAATTCATGTTTCTCTGGAAGTGTTTCAGGTTCCTCAGAAGAAAAGCACTTCAGAAACAGAACCTAATCTCAGATTTAATATTGTTTGAGCTCTCTAGCTTGAATGTAACCTCACCCAAAGGGAATGGTATTTGTAAATGTCATCCTTAAAATGAAAAATCTGTTCTCCTTTTTCTCGCCTCCATGCCTTCTCCACTTCCCTTCTTTCTCTTCCAACAAACTGCAGCATTGTGAAAATACCTCCTCATCCCTTGGGACATCCAGCTGATCACAGGCCTGGGTGTGGGGTTTGTTTTACGTGGAGATGTCCATGCACTTATATTGCAACGTTCTTTTCTCTGTCTCTGAGCAGGCAAATGGCTCTGTAGAAAGAATAGAGCATATCTGTATTTGATTTAAACAGGCATTAGGAACAAGCTGAGCATTTCAGGGAAATGATTTGCCTTTAGTTTCATTTAAAACAAAGGGATTCATGGACATTTCTGTGGACTTGGGGTTTTTTAATCATCTCTTGAGAGTTTCTGAAGGTGCAGAGATGAGATACTGTGATGCTGTTGGACACGAATGTTTTAGTTAATGACTGATTACTTAATGATCTATCACTGAAAGAGCATAATACAAAATTTACAGTGTTTGTATGTGTAGAGGAGAAGAGAGTGCTTGATGGGAACTGGATATGTTTCCTAGGCCTGATAAACTAATCAGCAGCTTTTATTATTGGTATAACTGTTTAATTATTTCTGCTGAGGCCAGCTCAGTCCAAGCAGGACCCTGCCCAAAGGCTCCATCAGTTTTAAGGCTGGGCAAGGACTGCAGATACTCATGTGAGTTGTGAAATCCAGGCTCTGATTGTGAGCGTGCTGCATGTCCCAAAGGCAGAGGTGTGTCACCCTCACAGCAACTGCTCAGGCTGACCTTACGGACTAAAGGCTGATGGTGATCAGGGTGATCCTGTTGGTCTGCTGCACAGCCCCAGGATGCAAAAATAGCATCAAGAGTGCACGAGAGAGGAGGGCCTTTGTACCCAGAACACGGTGCACCCTGATTGCTCTGGACTACTTGAGTAGCCCAGATAACAGTGATGCACTGGTGAATACACTATATAGTTGCTCACTTGTTCCCCTGAAAGCCCCATTGTGCATGGTTCAGGAAGTGGATCCTTGCATTTAATCTGCACATATACAGCAGTCAGTGCTTCAGAAAGGCACTTGGTTCACTGAGCTGCGTGAGGTAACCACTGCTTTTCAAACTTGCAATATTCTTCTGCGAAATAACAGAATGACGATTGAGACAATCCGTGTATTTTGGGGAGGATCATTGTTGTAAATGCTTTGTCAAAGAGTAATTGTCTACAGAATAAGTATAGAGAAGCAGTAGAGGTTTGGCACGTGAAGAAGAGAGGAGGAGCAAGTTGCTACCAGTAGGTATAAATGCTGGTGCTAAAAAAGACTTGATGTTGTTTGAAAGACCTGGAGGAGCCTTCATCAGGAATGAGAAGAGAAAAACAGAAGAGCAAGGTTTGAAACACTGAGAGCCATGAAAACAAGGAGAGATAGTTGGAGATTGCTGCAAAGGGAGAGGAAGCAGGAGACAGAGGAAGCAGGAAGTCAGGACTAAGAGGACACAAACTTACTGTGGGGGTGCAAGGGTGTGACAAGTTCTGGGTTCTATATTCTCATGCGTTGGGGGCCAAGTATCAGCTCTCACTGGTTTATGTGGGGGCAGGCCAGTTATCAGATGAACCTTTGCTTACTGCCCATTTCCCCTTTTCTCTGTCAAGTAGCAAGGGGAGGTGTTGAGGCAGTTGCATTCTGCATGCTGTGGATATAATCTGTCAGAGATGCAGCCCTCTAAGCATTCAGTATTTTCTCAGGGAACACAGAGCTCTCTTATCAGTAACTTTAGAAAGCTGAATTGATCAGTGGGAAATTTATTAAAAGGCTAAATGGATAAATTTATGTTATTTGGCCTGCCATAAATTGTCTCACACCAAACATTTTCATTTTCCAGTCAGAGTTCTCCTGAGGGTTAAAACATACAGCTCTCAAAATGACAGTCTTGGAAGAGCCTGGGAAAGCAGTGATATTGCAAAAACTATGTGCCCCTCCTACACCTTCAGTACATTCTTCTCATTACCACAAACTGTCCCCAGGAACACTTGATCTGAATTAACTACTAGCTCTGCAATATTTTAAAGATCTCTCTAGGCTGTTTCCTGCCCTCCCCATCCTCCCTTGCTTGGGCAGATATCCCAGTGAAGGTCCATGGGAGTTTTGCTTGAGACATCTGTTCAGATTTCCATTTCTTCTTTCCTTTTTTTCAGCCAGTATTTTGCTCCTTTCCTTTGATTTCTAGTTATTCTCCCCTTGTTGCTTAGTGCAAAGTGAGGAAAAGAAATTACTAGATGATACAAAGAGAAGAGACAAAGGAGCTTGTCAGAAAGGAACAGTAAGGGCCAGGAGTAATGAGAAAGACTAGAAACTGGTAAAAATTCATTTCCTAATACCTCTCAGCAATGCTGGACAGAGAGTTTGGTGCATACATTTTGAGTTTGGCTATCCAATTTTTGTCCTACTAAACAAGTCCCTTTGGCTTGTAGGTGTAATTACCAGGTCAAATCTAGCTTAATTGTGAGGGAAAAGGCAATCTCTTGAATGGGCAGCTGCCCTTTGCATTATTTCAGATCTGGGAAGGTTTGGTCTTAAAGCAACGCTAAGTAGGAACTGGATTTCTGTAAGTCTGAGCTACCCCTTTATCCTCCCAGAAGGCAACTATGCCTTTGTATATCACCAACTTGCTGCATCAACTCAGTAGGTTAAGCATTCACTCAAAAAAAAATGGCAGACAAAATGAAAATATAGTTTATTCTTCTTGATGATTTGAACCACTCAGAGAAATTTGTTTTCCTTACTAGAAGAGACATGTTGCAGCACTTCAGCCAGGAAGCAGGTAAAAATCAGAGATGTAGCTATGCTTATTTCTTTTTCTGTGATGAGTTACATGTCCTTGTGTAGACATGAAAGTGTCTGTATACATTTTTTTCCCTTTTAAACATATCTAGCTGCTACTTGGTTTTATTTTCTAAGATGGGTTTAGGTTTATTTCCTTTTTCAATTCCAACACAAGAAATTCCAAACTAGCTTCTTGTCACAAATATTCTTCTTCATGTTTGTACTGCAGAGTAAGTGTTGCTTAAATATTTTAGGGATTCAGTTGCTTCACTTAAGAATTTCTGTCTCCATGACAACCCTTCTATGCTTTGTAATACCTTTGGCGAACACAGTGGAACTGACTATTATTTATTTCAAACCATGTAATATTTACCAGTGGAAACACAAAGGGAAATGGAATAAAAAGCAAGATACCCAAAGAGCTAATTCATACAATATCCTTGAAAAGTAATTTTCAAAATGACCACATCATTTAGTGTATGGGAAGCCTGGTCATGTTAAAAATGCCTAATTTTTTCTCAAAAACCACTTCTGTGCTTGTTCTTATCTCTTCCCTGATACAGACAGACTGCACAGTCTGGCCTTCATTGTCATCTCCATGATCATTAGTGTTCTGTGAAAAAAGTTAACTTCCTGTTGAAATTGCTTCCCAAGCATTATGTAATATCTTTTTCATAGCATCAAAATCAACTGCTCCCACACTGCAAAAAACAGAAGTCTGTTCTTGCCTGGGATGATGGATCTGCAACATCATGGAAGGTGTGGCAGGGTCACACAGTTCTTGTGAATCTCAAAAAAGATACCATACTTCCATCATTTGGAAATGTCAGTTATGCAAATAATATCCTGTGTATGGAAGTTCAGTTCTCTGGTCTATAGCTGTGATGGCATTCTAATAATAAAATACCACTTAAAGTAATTTGGCTAAGTTTTTTCTACCCCCTTCACAGATACATTCCTACATCTGTGTCTTTCTTTTTCTTCCTGATGCTGTCCTGTATCTACCTGAATTTTCTAGTTTATGTCTGGTTCATATATGCAGGCTAACCTGTACATCTGGCAGATGTCAGATTTCTGACAGTTGCAGTTTGCATAAGCTCTTAGTGAATAAAGCTCTTGACAAGGATGTTTTTAAATAGTGCCTTGACTGCTGGGTGCACCTGGAGATGCATCAAAACAAGGCCTTATTTTCATGTGATGTTAAGTGCTGAGGTCTTTGTAAATCAAATAGCACAAAAGTGCTTCTGGTTGGCTACGCCATATCCCCAGTCCCTGCTGAGGGGTTTTCTCTGTAACATCTTAGCGCTCTCATACCTCTGAAAAGCAGCAGTAATGGGCAAAGACTCTGTTGCACACCTGCTCTTGTATCATACTGGAACTTTCTTGGAAAAATGAGGAGCCAGAAACTACATGTGGCCCGGGGAATTTTGATAAGCTTATAGCAGTGTTGTTTGGTATTAAAAATATCATCTCTCTGAGAAACCTTTCTCTTCTCTTCCCCCTCTGTTATGAAAATGAAGGCACATTTAGAGCTTAAAACTTCATGCTGAGTACATAAAGCACTATTCATGTAGATGTTTTTTGTTGTCTAAGCCACCCTCTTATCCCTAATATATAATGTTGTTTCCTAAAGCCCGCTAAGATGGAGCCCCAGAAGTCTCCAGTGCTCTTCTGATTCCGTCTTGATTTCTAAAGCCACTCAGCTCTGTCTCTCTGTCTCCTCCTATTTATCAAGCACTGTAGTGCTCTGTCATGAGAGAACTACTATAATTTAGAGTTTCAATGACTCCAGGTGGTGCTACCTTAAATATAAAAGCAATCAAATTAGGCCACCTTCTGGCTGAATCTGCTTTAGTCTTTGACTCCAGAGAGACAAGGAAGACAAGTGAGCATGTATATATAATACTGGCTCTAAAACACCAGACGTTGCTGAACACATTTCTCTTTGATTTTCACTGTTTCTTGGTTGTGCTTGAAGCATCTACAGAAAATCTTGGTGTAATATGATCTAGCATTTAGGACAAGCAGGATGATTATAAATGGCTCTTGCCTCACTTCTGCATCCAACAGATGTTACTACATGAGGTTTGTTTCTCCCTGATTCTATAATTTGATTTTAATGGCTAGATACCATTGGAGCATGCAAGTCCTATAGACAATAGTGTCCTTTTACATTTAGAAACATCTGTTGGGTAAGTGCTGTCATACAGCCTGAACTCTAAATGAACAAATCTGTTCTTGAACACCAGCTTTTATACCAACCTGGTAGCATTCTCTAGAGAAACAAAGTCTAATATGTCTTTTCTCATTTGGTAGAACTCTTTTTTTCCCCTGTCCTTCATGTTTCTCTTTATGTCACCCGCTACTTTACTAGATATGAAGTTTGAGTGCCTTTTCTAAGGACTTGATGTAGCCTGAGGACCAAATATGTAATTCAAATAATGGTGCTTTGCTGTTCCCTTAAAGCTCAGGAGAGAACTGGTACCACTCAGAGAAATATTTTGGGCTGTCACTATTTGATCAAAGAACTTGGACTGGATCTGACAGCGTTAATGCTTTTAGGATGGATGACTCCTTTGCTTTAGAAGGAGTTCCCAGTAACCGAAGGCAACACACAACATCTTTGAAATTTCAGTATTTACAGAGCAGTGAACTCTCCATGGTAGTGCATTTCAGACCCCCTCTGGGGAAAAAACATGTTACAGAGCTCATTGGCACATCTCTTCTTTTGCTTTTCTAATTTGTGCTTCTTCCAGTTTGGTCTTGTTTCTGTAGATGCCTGTAGCTTCCCATAGCACGCAGCTTGGGGAACAAGCCTGAACTCAAACTCAGCAAACAGGTAGTTTATTCATAGCCAAGGGCTGTAAGTTTTAAAGGTGCCTGAGTTCTTTGGGGTTGGAACCACAGCACTGCTTTGTCAGATGAGTATATTTGATACCTTATGCATTGTACAATAAGTGGTCTTTATAAAACAGCATATCACAAGTACTATTAATGCCTGCAGCTTAAAACAGCTACCAGGAAGCAAAACTGTTGCATGCAGAAAAATCAGGCAGACACTCTAATTTGAAGCTTAAATTAGTTTTCTATTTGGGAGCAATGAATTTTAAGGGAACTTCAAGCAAAGGATCTTACAGGGATTTGGAAATTAAAATCACAGCAATTGTTCTCAACCTGTGTTTAATGTTGAGGGCAGCCACTCTTATTCTAGACTTCAAGAAAACTTGCCTGACTTTCCAATTATATTGGTCTAATAAAAGTCATTACTTCTCCTTAAAAACACTCCCTCACATAAAGTGTAGTTGCTTTTTAACAAAGCCACCACCACGTGTACTTGGAACAAAGCCATGTAACACTTTGTTATTTGTTTTCATAGTATCTCCCTGCAAAATAGCAACAAGCAACAGTTACAGCTTTTCAGGGAAATTAGCAAGTACTGGGAAGTGACGTTTGCTTCTTATACACCAGCCAGCCGCCCTCTTACTTTCAAGTAAATCACTGCAGTCCGTTACCAGATTTCAGGCCTATTTAGGGTACTTATAAAGAGAATAATTGGACTTACTAACTTTATAATTTGTCTATTTAACCATTAGTTAATGTAAATTGTACTAACTGAAATTTAGGTTCCAAACAAAAGTATATGCTCACTGAAGCTAATTCGAAAAACCATATGTAAAAGTTCATTCAAATCCAACAAATTTAACTTCCCTGCCATTATGCTCAGAATTATTTCTTAGTATCACCTGCCCCCTGTATTGACAAAAAAATATTGCTTCTTCACTGAGCAACAGATAGGCACATTTGGCAAGCAAAACACACTATGAACTCTATAAAGTATACAACACAGGGAAAAAAAGAGTTCTCCAGAAGAACAAATCTTTCTGCAAAACTTCATTTCCATTTATGTCACATATGAATTTTCAAACAGAACCTTGTACGTGTTGCGACTAAACATTGTTTTCCCTCTGATTCTTACTGTCACTCAGACTGGAGACAGTTCCCAAAGCATCAGTATTTGGTGTTTCTTCCTTGGTTCTCAACAGATTAAATCGATCTGCTCCCACCTGCCTTCCTGAGACAAAAGTTGTTTTGCCTATGGCTGACATACATTTCCCAGATAACATTTTAATGTAGTCCCACTGGTCATGACTTTCATAGACTTGATTTACGGTGTGGTTTATTGACCTCGCTTTGCAAGGCTTTGCCTTCCTTCATAACAGCTGTGAACACATTGCTACAACAGGAGTTTGCCTTCTGTACACCAGCAATTTGCCCTTTCACATTCTGAAATCTCCAGAGAAATGCTGGTGGTGTTAGTCTTTAATTCCTGGGAGCCTAACTCACATTTAAGACACTAAGCATCTTAATAAAAATGTAACTAAGGAGATAATTTAAGATAACTGAGCAATGTTCACTAAACCACCAAGAATACAAATTTTATTTTCCAAGCAAATTGTTTCCTGAGAGTTGTGTCCTTGGTCTCCAAATGAGTAGGAATTTAAAATAGACAAGAATATATTTGGGGACATACAGGGCATGCACAATGTCACCTGTGACTAGTTTGCTCATGCCAACCTGCACCGTCATATTCTCCCATGTCAGTGGATTTCTGTTCCACATCCCCATTGGAATAAAAAGGTACTGAAATCTCTTCAGCTGAACAGTCAGTCAAGAGCTGATTGAATCAATATATATATATATTTGTAAACTTCCACTGTATATGTGGAAATAGCTAGAGGAGTCTACTGCATATGCAGGGAAATAGAGAGCTGGCAGCTAGGGAATGAAGGGAAATGGGATTTCAAGGAGCAGGAGGAAATGACTAAGAATTGTAGCAGAGGTGAGATCACACTAGTACACAGGCTGAGCAGTAGAAGCACAGAAAGTTAAACCAAAGGTGTAAAGGATGTGGGAAGATAAGGAGAAGTCCATGGGATATACAGAAGTAACAGGCAGGGAAAATTTGTGTGGCTTAAATAGTTTTTGTATTGAAAAACACTTCTGCTTGTTGACAGTTTTAGGCAAAGTAAGCCAAGGCAAAGATGCAAAAATACACAGACAAAGGGAAAAAATGGACTGGAAATAGTCACTTGCAATGCCAGTAGGCAGTGAAACTAAGTAGCTTCTGTACAAAAAAGAAAGATAATACTGGATATCGGGCACAAATTCCTACATCCAGTGGACCCTCGCAAAGATCTCCTTTTTTAAGAAAGTCCATGATTTTGCCCTAGATGGCTAAAATTAATCAAAACTAGCAAAATTATAGACATTGCTATTATTGATTTAAAATCCACAGGAAGAAGCTTGCAAACAAGGGATTAGTGCCAGGCTCAGTGGAAGAGAGGTTGGGTGGTTAGGGACAGAGCGAGGGGCAGACACAACCTAGGCAGCAGCCTCACAAATGGCAGCTTCCTACCTGCTGCTCACTCCATTCAGCAGAAGTTCCCCTTAGCAGAAGTTCCCAGACCTTTTTTCTGTTCCTTCTTTATCAACATTTTGATAACCAGCTTGTGGGCACTCCTGAACTGAGGAGTGTTTCCACAAACTGCCTCTTTCTGTGTTACCAAAAGTTACAGCCTTCCTCTGCTCTGGAATTAGCATATGGACTTTCAAAGGCCAGTTATAAGAAATATCTTGGAAGCATATGAGAGTCACTTCCTATCCAAGCCCTTAGTCCAGCCCTGCAGTTCTGTTGCATGTGCGTAGTGGGATTATGCATGCAGATTATGGTGTCTCCCAGTTTGGTTTGCAGGGCAATACGTTCTAAGATGATAATATTTGACTGGGTCATGGCAAGAGGTTTGTGGTTAAAAATATATCTTCAATTATTCATATCCTGTTGGGGAAAAAAGGCCATATAATATTGGATTATGCATATTTTATCATCAAGTTGTATAAGTGAGCTATTAAACTGCATACAATTCTTCCAAGTCTTTGTTTTATAGATTAGTTCTACAAAGCATTTTGTGTTCCTGCTGAACATAAACAGCCTCTCATATCTCCACCTACTACACCAAGTATTCTCCTGATTAATTCATGAAGTCTATAATCATCAAAAGGGACCAGGGAGCAGAAATAGGATTTTAAGCCCTCTCCTAGCTTTGGCAGAGGAGACTATGTGTTCAAGTCAGGAAAGCAGATTATTTGATCATTTTCATTTAACATGGGATGTGTTGTTCTATCATTAGAATCATGTCTGGTCCTTGCAAGGAACACAGAGGGGCCATGGTGGTGGCTCTCAGAGGTTATCATCATTAGGCTAATGCTAGAAATGGAGGAAGCATCAGGACAAAATCACTTGAGCCTTCATGCACAACTAGATGAAATCCCAAACTTCTGCTCTTCCCAGCTGGCACCCCTCAGTACAGTGGTTCACAGGAATTTGGGGCATCACGCAGAAGCAAGTTCTGTAGGCTCTCCTACTAGGGTGACACAACTACAGTCACACACGCAGACACAGCCAAACCATGGCAGAGGGAAAGGATGGACATTCAGGGAGGAGATTAGAGCCTCCTCAAGATGGTGAGTAGAGCACCATGGCAGACTGAGCTTCCTGAGCTCATTGCTCTGTTCTCTCTTGGACTTTTGCCTTGGAGACCCTCCACCTTGGAGCATGCTGGGTGGCTGTAAGTTAATGCCCAGGCATAGAAAATAGCTCTGAGACTTCAAGGATGGGATGGCAGAAAGAGAAAACTTCCCCAGGAGTAAGGACAGCTGCTTTGTAATCACTTTATGGCCAAATATAATGGCATCTCAAATAGGTGTTCTCTTATCCATGGATGTCTTCCAGGGCCTGGAGCAAGGGATGCTCCATGTGTAGTACATTGTTTTCACAAAACTGAGTATCACAGGCTGAGCCTGGCTGGTCACAGGCATGCAAGAGAGTCAGAACAGTAATCCCAGTATTTCTGACCAACCCACTGAAGGGAAGCACCAGCACAAACGAGGGGAAAGGCCACTCTCCTGAGGCTTTGCAGGCTCCAAATTGCTGGCTATCTCGTAAAAAGCTGAGTATTGAAATCAGCCAAACAAATACTCCTCGGAATTTCACTGCTTATTGGATAGCTCTTGGAAAACCTCTGTCTGAAGAAGAGGATGGAAAACCAGCACCTCATTCTGTATGTCGGCTTTTCTGATAGGCTGTAGGTGTAATGCAGCAGCAGGACATCAGTGTAAGTGGTATTGCTTTGGAAAGTATCTTGATAGTATTCCAATGTTGTGATGTCTTTATATTGTCTGTAGTCTGGCAGGAATGAGCAGGAGGCAGGGAAAGGTTGGTTCAAGGTGCTAGCTGTTGTACCCTCATCTATACATTGATTTCTGTAGTTAGGATTGTTATCCTTTGCCCCCAGAAGTTCCAGGTGCTCTTAATTCTCACTGGAGTGCTAAATACTCAACTTCTCCAGAAAAAAAAAAACCCTAAAAAATAAAGGTAAAGTATGTTCAAGTCATAATTTTCGGTGATGTCCCTTTAACTCAGGTGTTAGCTGGAGGGGTTCTTTTCTTGCCACTCTTCTGTTATTCTCTTAGAATACCAGTAGATACCATAGCAACAGCTGGATCACATGCTCCTCAGTGTGCTCCCTGTAACCAGATGTGAACAATGCTGGCTAATAAAGGCTCAGTAAAGTCGGACAGCAAAAGGATTGAATTCAGCCTCTACATTTGTTAAATAACTCACAGCAAAGGCTTTCCATTATTTCTTATGACATAGGTAAATCCAGATCTGAATGAAAACCAGATTCAAGTTACTTCATCACTTAATAAAAAGACCATCAAGATAGCTGACATTTTACAGCCTTTTTCTCCCCATCTTATGTAAGGAATTCATGGAAGTCTGAGACTGAAATACATTTCCATATTCAAAAGTGTTTGCAGTGCCTGGATGAATACCATGTCTGCTTTATTGATGTGTTATTCCTGCTATTCAATTGATTACATTCTTTGCTGTCTTTTGACACTTCATGCACAGAAGGAATTCAGAACTATTCATATGTCAATTAATGACCCATATTCAATTATGCTCTAACATCTCAAGTAATACAGGTCAGTTGGTCCTAATAACTGTCATATTTTTAAAATCACAGAATAAAGCTTCTCACATGTCAAATGAACATTTAATAATGCCATCGCTTAGAGGAAGTGTTCATAATCCTTTTGCTTGACTAATGCAGAAAATCTATGTAGAGCCTTATTTATGTTCATATTTAGGCGAGCAAAAAATGATAATTCTTTCCTTTAACCTGATTTCTGCTTCCAAGCATCTCCCATACATTCCTCCCATATAACACCAAACCATATGCAGTCTCAGCTGTGTCATACTCCCTAGATTCAAAACTGACTTACAGTGCACAGAGTCAGTAGCTATGTCATTGTGTAATCAATCTGTACTTTAATTATGGGCTTTTACAAGGACAAATAAATCATACCTCCTTGCAGCATGATGGAAGGGCTGAAATCCAAAACAGGGAAAGAGAATATTAAATTTATTCTGTTATGCAACTAGATTGAGGTTTAGTAAGAAATCAATGCTAATACTTCTGATGAAAATCTAGACTAGATTCTGTGATTTGTAAAATCTGAAGTGTCTCTGAAATTGCAGATGCCTATGGATTTCTTAGACTAATACTTGTTTGTAGTGTCTGCATCAATTTACATGCAAAACCGGAAGGGATCAAATTATTTTCCTTCTGTTTTACAAAGTCACTTTTCATTACATACCATCAAGTTAGAAATCCAGGGAGGAAATATTAAGCAGTAAAGTCTGCTGCTGAATTTAGCTCTTTTTTCTGTGTGTTTGTGCCTTACAGAGGGCAGCTTCTGCCACCCCCTTGGAGGTGATATAGAAAAATTTTGGTCGTTACTGGCTCTGTTTACTGGTAAGGTCAGAGTAAGGGAAACAGCCTCCAGTCAAGTAAAATGACAGCCTCGGCTCCAAAGCCTGAGAAAATCACATAGCACACTGCCTGATAGGCTTCCATAGGTCTGGAACAGGTTCTGAGGTGTGTAAAAAGGCACTGGTGTTTGAACACGGTGGGCATGAAGGCACAGTGGGCATGAAGGGTGGAAGGAACACAGGATATTAATAGCATCATAATGTTTACCTGGTTGGGCAGATGAAGGTTTAGATGGGATCGTATCTGGCATACACAGGGTCTGTGTCTGATTCTCTCCCGCGCGTGTCTCTGGGAGAACAGGGCATAAATGGAAGGCACCTTCCTGGCAGGCAAAGAGGAGACACCAAAGGCACAGAGCAGCTCAAGTGTACTACCAGTCTCCTCCTGGACTCCCTGTCGCTGCCACAAGCTGCTGCATAGCTCCTCGCAGCAAACAGTCTGGACGGTGGCCCACACTGGCTGGCCTCAGAACAAGTCCCCCAGGCCAGCTGGGCCAAGCGTGCTTGCCCTGCTCCTGCCCCTTGGGGAGAGACACAAGTCTATGCTCCCCAGACTGTTGGTTCAGCATTTCTCCCAGGAACAGCAGATGAGGTTGGAACAATGACAGTGCTTTATCAAAAAACAGAGCAACTCAGGCTAGGAAGATGAGCTGTTCCCTAGAAGTTGGAGTGACTGTTAGCCCCTGCCCTGCCACCAGGGGACTAGTCTTCCCTGCCAAACCATCCAGCTCCAGGGAGGACACAGGCGCAGGCCTGTAAATTGATACTGCACTGAAGTGATTACAGACTCTTCACCTTCAGCCTGATTGCAGCTGACTTGAGGAAAAGCAAACCCAGAAATCTAGTTCTGTCTGTCTAAGCATTGCAGAATAACTAGGCTAGTTAAACGAGACTAAATTAGAAATTAACAGGCATTGCCCTGGGGATGGTCTTATAACTCATTAGTGAAGGAAACAGGCAAGTAATCATCAGCAACTCCTAGGATTGATGAATTGCAGATAGATTTAAACTCAGGAATAACAATTGTGTTTATAAGAAGAAAAAAATTATTGTTTTATTTGTATTCATTGTACACAACCATTTTTGCTCAAAACTCCTGGACAGACCATGTATGTTATTTGAGAAAGGATAAAATCATTCTTAAAGCATAACCATAATCTCAAAGAGAATGTTTCATCTCACATATGCTACTGACCTTTCACCACCAGAAAATGCTTTTTTACTGCAGTCTGTGGCAAGAGAAATTCCAGAGAATTATAATGCGTGCAATTAACAGAGTGTCAACATTGTAGCTAGGATAATTCAGGGTGGCTACAGTTTGGAGATACTGTTACTTACATCAACTGAATGTCTGGCCCCAAGAATGCAAAATAAGATCTGCTCTGCAGAATGAGACCACTGTTACTGAGGACCCCATGACTAGGCTTTGTATGCTGAGAAAATGCACATTTAATAGGATTTTGCTATTAGTGAATTTGATCTGATACTGTGCTTTATTTTATTCCAGATGAGCCTGGCAGATATTTAGCACCAACAAAGGCAAGATTGTAAAAGCATTTCTTACCTATTGTGACCATTTTCCTATGTGTCCCATTCCTCCCCAGGAAGCAGGAGCTCTGGGCACAGGAGCCTGCGAGCGGCCGGGCTGCACGCAGTATCACAGGGTGGCCCTGGGCAGCCTCACCCCACCGAGAGTGCCCAGGAGTTGAGGCTGCCAGTTCAGCTCTGGCACTATCACACTCCTCACAAACATCGAAATGCAAACCGGAAAAACCAAGCAGCACCTCTTTATTTCTTTACAAGTACTTTAAATAGAAATACTCTGACCTATTTTTTTTAATGCTAGTCCTGTCTTGATATTCCCGTGTAGAAAAAGTTGTATGTCACTCTTTGCAGCAGCCCTGTTCTCAAAGGCTTAGGGCTGGATTCAGCCCAGTAACCCTGTACTGGGGGAAGAGCCACCCAGCCGCACTGAAATCAAGAGTTATTTGACAATGGCTCAGAGCAACCCTTTTCAATCCTTGAAGAGCACAACAACTCAAATAATAGTCACTGCCTGCTTTGCTCTTTTCATGCTCTTTCCTAGCTTGGCAGTGTAATAATAAAAAATCTCTTTTTTAGAAGGTAATACACATTCTGTGTTGCTCAGCCTTCCTGTAATTTATAGCAGCTAAGGATACTGGTAAGGTCCAAGAATCACAGGCATTTCTGCTACATTTGAAGATACCTTGGCAAAGTCTTCTAATAGATTAGAAGAAAAAGGAAGCCGTTTTAATGCAATCACCAGGTGCCATCATCCACGTTTTGCTTAGAATGTCAGTGAAACCAATCTTGAAGGCTTTTCCTATAAAGTGGCTAGTGCCTCTGTGCCTCAGGGCAATAGAGCAGAGAAGGGAAACCCTGCAGGGGTAAATGCCTGAGGGTCAGTACTCAGCTGGGCAAGAGTTTGGCCCAGGAATACCCTCGATGCTGGCAGTGGGTGTGCAAAGCTCTTTCCTCACGTAACAGTCTAAGGACTGGGTGGGTACAACATCAGCAGAGCAGAGCACCTCCCATGTTTCATGAAGCCTGTGTTCTTGCTTCTCATCTGCTGCTGCATCCCCTCACACACAGTGCTTTCCTCGTTCCTCTGAAGCAAGGACAAGTTTTTCTGCTGCCTTCTCTCACTAATGGTGGAAAATCCACAACCCAACACTGTTAACACTCATTACTACAAGATGGGAACTTTTCTCCTGACCGAACTTCTTTCTATCTGTCTGAGGTATTTAGAGGTGGGAAGAGAGCTGCCTTTTCCTGATATCTTGTCTGACGATATGACAACCTGGACTGTCATCACAGGGCAGATGTTTTCTGCAGCAGCTGGGGAAAAATGATTAGTACAGCAGAGGTATAAGCAATTCTGCATTGTCTGTTCCTCAGCAACAGTGGCCTTAGTCTTTGGTTGCCTGAGCAGCAACATGAAAAGTGAGGTAATTCAAGGGATCTATTACACCAGCCTGAATTTAGCTTGTAGCACTGTTTGATCATTCAACTGATTGAAAACACCCATCTTTAACCTCACTTGCTTCTCAGTTAATGCCTTTTGCTCCTCCTTTGTACCAGCATGGGTAAAACAGAAGCCTTCTGGAGGGGAAAGCAGAGGTTCTTAATCTGCTGTGCAGACTGTAGTAGCTGGACTCAGAGGGGCACCTCCTTGCCAGTGTGACTTTTGTTTTGCTCTTCATGGGTTACAGCTGCTACTGAGCAAACTTTTCTCTCCTTCTCTTATTTGCATAGCAGATTGCAAACTTTTCAGGCTACTTCAAATAGCAGTCTGGTTGAACATGAAATCCTTGCCACCAAGAGATCTGCCATTTGGCAGATGAATGGCATCATTGCTAAAGTTTTAAAAGAAATAATAAATCTTCCACCCTTTGTGTTTTACAGCTATTCTGAGTCTGTGTAGCTCACAGCTGTTTTTCAGGAGGGAGACATTTATGTAGGGAACTAACGTACATGTAAATCTCTTCCCCATATATGCTGCCTCCTCCTGTGTTGAATCTTGGCCTTGGTATGAACTGTCATAATACCCAGAACGTTTTTGCATTGATTGAAGTGATTGTCCACTGTGAAGTCACTCCTCTGCTGGGTCTCTCTCAACTGGGGAAGGAATAAAAACTAATGCAAAAATAGCACTGCAATCAGTAACAGATTCATACTGATCAGATCAGAAACATTCATACTGAAAGGCTGCAGACTGTTCCCCTCTCTGCATAACTCTTGTTACATATATTGATAGAGGATAAGGACCTTGCATCTGTGTGGGATCTTCCAAACAGAGATCCTTATAATTCTGCCAGGCTCTCACTCATTGGAATATTGCCCCTTGTCTTGAGAAGAAGCATAAATCTGACATTGCTATAAAGGCTTGTTCCTATCCCACAGAGAATTTTCATTACATGTGATACAGATGCTGCCCCAGGTTTACGCTCAGGGTTTCTGGATTTCAGAACAGAGTGTAAGTGCTAAGAGAAGTAACTTTATGATAGAACACAGCTCTAGCAAAAAAAAGGATTCACTGAGCCACATAAGGGTATAAATGCAGAGACTACCAGACAGATTACTGTCTGAATCCGCTGGTTACTTTTAACCTGAATTTGGTCCTGGATGGTATCACCCTGCCCATGAGGCTTGCCTTAGAGGAGCTGCCACTCCCTGCTTCTGTGAAAGCAGAGAGGAGAAGGACTGAACCTGTCTCCTACTGCATCAGAGCCCAGCTTATCAAATCAGGGGCTGCTGGCACTGCAGCAGAGCTCATTAAAGGATGCCCAAATACACTGACCATGAAACAGTATGCACCTGGAAGCATATGCATCTTCCAGGAAGACCATGAAAATCTAGGAATGCTCAGTGACTTCAGTCTTGGGTGTTTGGGAAGGATGACAAAAGGTGAGAGTTGAAGTGCAGTTTGGCTGCAATTTCTTCAACTCCAGCCATGAAGAGGCTGTTCATTTATAGCACAGCACAATTCCTCTCTCGTGTGCTGATTCAGGGGATGAAATTTGTTCCAGTACAAAAGGACCTGTCGCCTATTTACTTTTTCCCGGAGAGTTTCCTTCTGTGCTGAATGAATCCAAATGTAGTGCTCACTCAGACTAATACCTTGAATGTAAACTTCATTTCACTTTCAAGAAAGGGTTAAAGACGTGATCTGTTGTCTTGTGAGCCATCACCACAGCCTATTTTCCAGGATCAGCACACCCCTAAGAACGGCATATAACTGCAGTTGGGCATTGCCAAATCAGAAACTGTGTCCAACTTTAAATCCATTGCAAATTACTCTGGGCCTGAGACCTGTCTCAAACACCAAAGCAAGAGAGGAGCTCCACCCTCCAAAAACAATGTAGCCCGCTATGACCTACATACTGAAAAGATCTGCTGGCACTGGCGTGCTGATTTAAACATGGCAAGGTGAAGAAGCTGGCAACTAAAATTAAGATGCATAGGGCACAGAAGAGTCTTGTTCCACTTCCTGCTTCGTGTTGCACCAAAAGAAGAGAGTGAGGAGAGATGCCTTTTGTTTTCTTTTTGTTGTTTTTTTTTTTGTTTTGTTATCACAGTATTACATACAAAAAAATAATCCCTTTCATTTAGCAAATCCATTTTGTTTCATGGAGGGTTAAATCCTGCTTGCCTCAAACAAAGGAGTAATCCAATTGGCTTCAGTGTGACAACTCCCAGAAGACAAACAGGATTTGACTCCCTCCAGAATGCAGTACACAGATTTTTGTGAATGAGCTATGTGAAATGCTGGATACTTCGTATGCTAGCTCTGGTGCTGCCCTACAAATCCATGATGACTCTGTCAACTAGTTTTTCTTGTCCTGAAGGTTTAAAAATGGCTTCCTATGGCTCTAAACTTAAAATAGGGCCTCTAATTACAAATCATAAATTTGACCGTGTTGATTTTGTCAGATGGAGAGGAGCGGGAGCAGAAGGAAGCATTCTCTGAAAGCAGTAGTCAGGGCTAATTTAGTGGATGATTTAATTTCTTGAGAACCACATAATCTCCCAGGACTCTTGCAAAACTGCAAGTTCTGTATCTCTAACATGAGACATCAAGAGTGATTGAGCCACATTGTATAAACCTTCCCAGTTTGCTGACACCAGGGGCTTTCTCGACTCTTCACTGACTGAATTTCTGTATTCTTATTAAGAGCTTTCACAAGAAAGCAGACATTTGAGCTTGTATTTGTCTCACATTTGCTACTGACAGTGCAGGCTGAATTTCTCTTCTTTGACATTCTTGGTTACTTCACAAAAGACAATTAGACACCTCTCAGCACCCACCTGCAATGCCTGCACCACAACAGAAGGGAGATCCCTTGACAAAAATATTCACACTGGCAGAAGACCAGATCAAGTAGGTAGTCAACAGTCCATGTACATGAAACCCATCCAAGAAAAATAGCTTCAGTGAGCTAACTTTGAGAGCTGAAAAAGTGTGGAAAATCACCCCTGGGCTATTTAAAACAGTCAGATGCATAGAGGCACCGAGTTTAAATAGCAAGGAAGAGGAGAGAAAATCGCAACAAGTACTGTGCCAAACACATTTTATGTTGATTTAACTAAGCCAAAAGACAGACTTAGTGCCATCAGACAGAATTACATGCCCTAAAGTCCTCTTTATTTGCCCTGATTGCTCAAAGTGCAGTCTCCCACTGCCCCATATCCTTTAACAGGTAGCAAGGATCAGGCAATTTGCATTTTTAGAAGCAAATGTGTACTGTCTATTTTTATGGTTTTTTAAGTAAAGCCTACAGAAGGAGAGGGGGAGCAGAGAAAGTTGTTATATAAGCAGTGAGGATAGGGAGTTCTGATTAGGCTTGTACTCTGGGCTGCAAAATAATCAGATAAAATGAGGATGCAAATGCTTACGCCAGGACTGAATATAGCTCAAGGTTTTGTTTCCTGGGCACTTCTTCCCTGATAATACAGATAGTGTCATCACACTCATCTGTGCTCTGGTAATCAACTCATATAACACCACTGCATGCAGTACATCTCACAGGGAGGGAGGGTACTGCAAACTGGCATAGTTGTTTTTAACATGTGCTGTTCATTACAAAATTCAAGCATTGTATTTTAAAGAAAAATCTTTGTATTCAGGATGGGCCTCAAATCAAAATGCTGAATGTGAATATCTCCTGTCTGCTGTACAAAGTTAGATTTAGGATCACTTTGGAGCAAAGGACTCTGTATTCCAGTGCTCTGCCCAGGCTGTGAGAGTGACAGCAACTACAGTCCTATGGCAGGAGGAGGGCACTGTGGCCAATCTTGTCTTGCCCTTGACAGAATAACATCTCAGAAATTTAGGGCAAGTTTGCAGGCTATGCCATTCTCTCCAGAGAAATTTCACAGGCAGGACCATGCAATCCATGACTATTTGAAGAAAACTGTTGCACATCTCCTTAAATTACTTACAAGGACTTGGATTTCAGTAATATAATAGCTTTTACTAAACATGAAACAGACTCCCAAGCCTTCAAAGAGCAAATATCATTGGAAAAGAAGACAGAAGTCATCCATGAGCTAATTTGAGATAGTTCCCTGGAGTCTATTTTTCTAAGATTTTTTTTCCTCTGGTCTAGTCAAATGTCCTAATTAATAGATCTCAGTAGAAAAAAACCCACAAAATTAAAATAATCCAAATCTCATGGTATGATCTGAAATGCTTTCCCGTTCCACTGTGTGAAATTTTTCTCTCCAACAGCATGTGGGAAGCCCTGAGAGCTTGGCTCCTGTAGGGGTTGTGTCAGTGTAGAGGTGGACTGTGGGAAGGTGAAGCTGTACGAAGCTCTACAAACTTCATCCATGTGAGTCTCCCAGATTTTTTGGGTTGGGGAGGCACTCTCCATCACATGAAGGGCATTTCCAAGCCACATTCTGGGAATTGACTGCCTCAAATCTTGTTCATTGGAACTAGGCATTCCAAATCCCCTACTTAGCCCTACAAATCTTTAATCTTATAAAAACATTTAAAATCTTTGTCTTAAAGGCCATAAAAGACAAAACAGTGCTCAGCCACTCTCTCCTGAAATCCTGTCAATGTAAATTGGAGTGAGATATCAGGCTGAAGGTGATTTAAAGGGAAAGGAAGAAGGAAGGACATTTACAGTCACAGTCATGACTGTTTTAAGGTTAAAAACTTCTGCTTTGAGCATTTGCATTCTAGGAAGAGTGAAACAGGATTGTAACCATGAACCCAGCTAGTCAGCCAACAGGCTGCACTTACAGAAGATTCAGTCCAGTAGAAAATTATTGATTTCTTTTCTGTGAAAAACAGAAGCAAATGTTTCAGTAAAAACTTCCCTCTTTTCAACAAATACAAGCCTAGAAGTGTGGGTTTTTTCCAATGACAACTGCCAGTAAGTACCATAAACATATGCAAGAACAAATACAGTTAGAGGAACAAAAACCAATCTTTTTGCTGGAAGATACCATGAGTTCAGCTGAGACGTCTGAGCACATTTGGTGGCCAGTGGTGCTGCTGGATTCTAATCCTTTCCAGATAACTCTTGGAAGAAAGAAAGCTTAACCCCATTTGACCTGTGCTTACTCAGGGTGTCTTTTCCACTTCAGCAGTTTGAGCCACATACAAAGGACCTTGGTTTTGCAATGATTTTGATAGATTTTCAGGGAAAAGAATGTGCCTGAATGTGAGGGAAGGCTGATGTGGTTTGTGCCTCTGCAAGTTGACTTGCAGTTTGTTAACCCTAGTTGCAGCTGTTGAAGTCTGTTGTGCCAAAATAATGAAATGCAGCCTTGATTTCCTTTCTTCTGGGTCACGTCTTGGCAGTGAGTGACGTCCTCAGCTCTGAGAGTAGCTGGGGTCACTGGCTCTCAGAGGATTAGGCTCTCTGTCTCCTATGGAAAGTCTTTGGTATGTTGTGGTTGCTGCTTTGATTTTCTAGTGATATGTATTTTTATACATGTCTGTAAAAACAAACACAGTTTACCCTACTGTCACACAGATCCCTTGCAATCCCTCATCAACAATGTCAAGTCAACGTTACGCTCAAGCCCGGGAATGAGTCATTTTTTACAACTGTGGTCTTCTGAGAACATTACAAAGGCTACAGTGGAATGATTTAATTCAGAAGTATTTCCTGCATCACCACCAGTGGCTTATTTTTCCTGGGTCTCCATTTCCTTCGCTTTTCCAATAGTTTGGGTGTTCTATATTTAGCCAGTTACTGAAGCACACGTGGGTAACTGAACTAAATGCTTATATAGAAGATTTTCCCCTGATTTTTTGCCTTCATAGTAGAACCCCCTGTAATTTTACTGTCTTGTTACTCCCACTCATCTCTGCTGAATACAGCTGTATAAGATTTTAGAACTGCACATTGCATTTTTAGTTTACTGTGTGCCTCTCCCTCAAACAAGAAGCAGCTGACATCTGCTTCCAGAGTGACTCAGCATGCGAAGAACAGCAATCGCAACCTACCAGCCTATGCTAAATGACCCGACCCATTTATACTTTGAAAGTCAGTCAAATCTAAATGCCACATACTAGATTAAGGTGTGGGTGGGTGGGGATTGGAATGAGCCTAGGAGAGGTGAGGGAAAGGACAGACGGTGTCCCTGAACTACACAGGCAAGCACCGGAATAGGGATCAATGTGAGGTGGTGCCGGGAGCCTTACCCTGCAGTCCTGCCCAGGGTATGTGCTGATTTGTAGCCCACCCAAGCAAATATAGCAGGAAGAGGTATTAGTGCCGTTGAAGGGGGAAAGATATGCAGGGGCAGACTGGGGGAGCCTGTATGAACCTGCCTTCTGCTGCAGGAAGTATAAGAGAAGGTAAAATGACTGGTTTCACAGGTGGCTCAGAGAGAATGGCCTGAGGGCAGTAGAAGCTTGCAGGGAGCAGTTACTCGCTTTATCTTCAGCAGGATTTTGGGAGGGAGAAGAGAGGGCACAATCCTGCACAGGCTTTGGCATATGAACAAAAGACATTAGGTAGTCAGCAGTTAATCCAGTGAAAAGGTGTCTTCCTTGCCTTTGCAACAATGGATTTTCTTTTCCAAGTGGACAAGGCCTGTGAAGGGATAAGAGAATAATCTAATGCTTCTCGGTCTGCCTGATCAAGCATAATTTTCCACTACTGCTTATCAGTGTTCAGACTTGTTTTTCATAGGAATGTAATATTTTTACAAGGTCGTGTTTGGTGGCTGAGCCTTAAAAGGACCTGTATGTGTGAAGATGTCACTGATTTTAGCGTATCCACTGTAAGGTGCTGATTGTTTACAAGACTATTATAGGGGAGCTGGGCTTAGTGCTGCTTTTTTTGTGTATGTCACAACGTTGTCATATACTTGTCATATTTTCCTTCAGAGTAGAAAAAGCTTTCCGTGGATCTCTAAGCTAAGCCACTCTCTGCAACAAGATTTCCTTATTCAGAGATGAGGAAACTAAACCAAGAAATGATTCAGTGTTTTTCTCAAGTTTGCAGAATGATCTGGAATCTATTTCATGTCTCTGGTGGAAGATGGCAGGTTTTGTGGCTGAACATTGTGGCAGCCATCCTTTACCCTTTCTGTGTCCTAGGAGTTATATTACAGCTATGTACTTCCATGTGCCCATCTTTTTGTTTTAAGCAATCAGGATGAGTTCTAAATTTGCAGTGATTGTGTTTGGAAGAGTTAATGGCTGAGGTGAAATGCCCAGGAGCTCCTGCAGGAGTGAAAATATAAAGAATTTTCATGTTCTGTTCTTCATTCAAAAGGCTCTTTTGTCCTCTAGTAACGTGAATCCTGTTTCAGGGATGTTTCAGGGATGTTTTTAGGAGCAAAAGGACCTAGATTACTTTCCCTTGAGATCATTTGCAGAGTTCTCTGCAAGTTCTTGTGGCTTTGACTGTACAGCATTTCAATGTGTGAGTGAGAAGACGTGAAGGCAGCTGGCATTCATACCAGAAATACATGGGCACTGGACTTTGCCAGGGCCACGCCTGGGAATGTCTCAGCTCTTCCGCTGCAGGGATGCAAAAACACAGACTGTTTCTTCCTTAGAGCTAGTTAGTTCAATCTGGCAAACTCACCTAACTTTCTTCTTGGAAAACGGTTTTTTAACGGTGTTTTAAAGATCCTTACCCTTCAAAGGTGTCTGAGTCTTAGTGCAGGCTTGGTTAGAGAATGCTCTGGAAAAGGAGGACTCTTGGCCATGATGTACGTGGCAGCCATAAAGAGGGTTTTAATTTCAAAATGCCACATCACATGCATTACAAAATGATATAAAAAGCTACAGCTGCTCTGCTAATAATACTCTACATGCTTTAAAATGAAACATTTTATGAACTTGCTATCTTTCTTAGACATGCTTTATCGCAATATCCGAGCAGCCTCAAGCTAGCTCCAGTATCATATCAATAAACAAAGTGTCCATCTCTCTGTCTCTTCCACAGAGATAGCCTTTACAAACACCAGCAGCCACTCTGAAGGCAACTAAGCCACTTGCACGCATGAAAATGTTTGCAGTGAAATTTCAAGGGTCAGTCCCAGCTTTCATTTTGTTTGATTATATTTCATTGATATACACATTCAGCCATTTCCCAGCCCTTATCTATAAAGCATCCGCTCCTCTAGTTACATGGGAAGGAATAAAGAAAAGAGCAAACTAAAACATGAAGGCACTTCAAAGGCAGGGAACAGTGCTCTCTGCAGAGAAATACATACACACAGCCTGCTGCCCATAAGGAGCAGTCTGAAAAGACTAAAGCAGCACAGAGGGAAAAGATAACACTGAGAAGGCCAGCTGTATCTTGAGGCATGGTTTTGGTTGTCATGTCTACGGTAGTACAGAAGATACACCTTATTTTCATTAGGATGAAGTGAAGCTGAGCTGCCACACAGTGCCTTTTGATCCTGAGTGCACTCTCCAAACACAACATGTAATGAATGCGTGAAACAGTTCTACTTGAAGGGTGCAGCCATTCAAAGTGCACAGTGTGAGTACCCTGTGGTTTCATTGCCTGCTCTGATGCAGCTCCAATGTCTAAGCCTGTGTCATCAGGGACTGGAAGGGACGTTGGCCACCGCCCTTCCAAACAGTATATAAGGACAACTGAGGACAAGAAGTGTGTCAGAGCTCTAAGCTGCCCATCGGATCATTGAAACTTGAGATCTTTAAAGAAGAGTGAAAATACAAACTGTGCTAATTCAGTAGTATACCACAAAACCACTGTGTGAGCTGTGTTATAAGTTGTCAACACTTAATGTCACAGTCAGGCTTTCATGGTTTCAGAAATACCATCTTAAAGGTACCAAACACTCAAAGGATTAAAAATAATCTTTAAATGTCCTGCTAAGATAAACGGGGGATGTTTGCACTGGGTTGATTCTGTTCTGGTACTCTCAAGCTGTAGCACAGAAGACAGTGCTCTATAGTCTTACACTTCAAAAACCATCTTCTCCTCCACCAAAACAGGAATAATTCTCATTTGAAATTAACAACCTCATGACCATTTTAAGATGAAAAAAAGGAGTCACACCACAGATTCCTTTTTCTTCAAATAACAACTTGTGGTATTTATTTCTGACATTCTCACACATAGTTGATCTGCTGGGGAATAAACTGTACATCAGCACTGGAAAGCCAGTCATTAGGCACACATGAATTTATCACATTAACTTATAATTAGTACATAATTTTCTGGAGATCCCATATGGCTCCAATCATATTGTTACCAACAGCAGCACATCATATCATCCAAAAACAGCAGGTCAAGCCCTGGCCTTTTTCTAGTGTACATGTTCTGATAATAATAGATATTATTTTTGGCTAGAAATAGACTTGTGCTGTAATTTATGACCCAGCTTTTTTTTTTCTTTTTCTTCAGAGTGAATGCTCTCTTTGATGATCTTGGTGGTGATGTCTGCTATCTTGCTGCTGTGGCCGACAATAACATAACAAAGCAAACTAGATCACCAGCTCAGTCTTACAACTGAGTAAGAGTCTGGCATTTTACCAGCTCAAATAGTGCTGCACTGGCTGCAGGGCATAGGAAAAAAATGCAAATATTTCAGCTGTGTAGACGGCTATACAAATAGCAGAGCAGACAAGGCAGCCCCATCTGGGAAGACAAAAGATGTGTGTGATGACCTCCTTCCTTCAAATTAAACAAGTAAAATCTTATCCTGGGTTATTGTCACAAGTTCCACTCCTCTGTGAATGTGCACAAAGGGCAGTGCACTATATCTGCAACTTGGCAGCATGACAAGAGCCCAGAGAGGATGTTCTGCGGTCGGGTCTCACTGTGCCGTGTCTGTGTGCCTGCTGTGTGTGTGATCAAGGTGTCTGGGCTGACTGACGACACAAGACAGCAAATGCCAGTTCAAGCTGTCACACCTTCTTCCATTCTGTCTCTGCTCTTCCACCAGAATCTTTGGTGTCACCATTCCACGTTGACATTCCATGTGTTTGCTCTATCTCCCTGTTGTGCCCTGCTTTTCTTGCACTCTCATTTTTTCTTGAGGGAGCACTGAAGTTTGCCAGGACAAGTGGAAGCTGCCTAGTCTCTGCTGAATGTCCAGCATCTTGATCATTCTCCCTTTTTGGCATGGTAGACACGGATGTTGGGATGAGGTAGAGGTTTCTTTGCCCATTTCCGTCTATCAAGTCTGGCACAATGAGCAGTCTGAGCTGAGATATTTTTGGCTGACAGCGTCCCAACGTGCAAGGCATGGCGCAATTTACTTGGCTTTGCTACTTCCCACAGAAATTAACAAAACCCATACGATGCTTCTTGCCTGTCAGGAAGCTATACTCTGCATTAATCTCTCATTTGGGAGACAGGCTATGTGACAGAGACGATTAATCCTAACCACAGATAACACTTCCTGTCTTTAAATAGTTTCGGTAGATAAATAACTTCTATAATGAAACACAATCCCACTGCGGGGTTTTGGTCTAAGCCAGGAACTTTTGAGTTTTAATTCTGGCTTTCAGACAAAATCTCTTTGTGGATAAAAGTATGTAGAAGCCTGGGTTTGGTTTTTTGGGTTTTTTTTCACAGAGAAGGTACGCCCTCAGATTTTTTCACACCCATCAAGAGTTCCAGCTCTTCAGCACCTACAAATGCATCCCTGCTTCTCTTGCCACTTCTTTTCCTATAACCTAGTCATAGAGTTTTCCCTGCAGATGTATTGAAAGGATGAATTATCCAATGTCAGAAAGATTTCTGAAGATGCAGATCTGCTTGAGGCAGATTAAGTCACGCAGAGTGCTCAGAGGTTGCTCTAGGGAGCCTGCGTTGTCATCATGGTCCCCACCAGTTCTCAGTATTTACCTGTAAAATGTAGCCAGCAGACGTCATTCTTGAATCTGGGTCACACAGACAGTGCTCATAGGAAAGATCTGGTCCAAAGCCCATTAAAATCAGCAAGAGTCTTTCTTAAGTTAAGTGGGTTGGAGTCAGGGCTTTGCAGGATGCATGAACCCCAGCCTTCCCCACCTCTGAATTGCACAGTGACGATTTAACACACAGCTGCTTTCTCAGAGCCTCTTTACACAACTGGGGAAGTCTTGGGCTCTAGAACATAAAGGACCTTACCATAGGCACTGTCCAAATGATATTTAAAAAATAGGATTCAGACTCCTGCAATCTCTCTGCAGTACTTGCTATTTAAATCTTTTTTCAGAGAAACAGAGCATGCATTGTAGTGATTTTCCTCGATTTTCTTCCACCAGACAAATCAGGGAGAGGGGGCTGTGGCCACCAGGTCTTGGGGTTGGGGCAGAAATAAATGGAAACAGAAAATGCTGTGTGTAAGAATCTCATGCTTGCCAGGACATATCAAAATAAGGATTGGTGATTAGATAAATTCTTTGAAAGAACCTGTGTTTGTTTAAGGGACCTTTTCTATTCTAGCACGCAAAATAAATTGACTACATGCTGGAATTTCATACTAAAGATAACTGTGCAGATGCAGGAGTATCACTGACACTCCAGAAACACTGTGACTGCAATTTTAACTTTAAAGTAGTGACAGACAACAATCTCCACATCCCTGTGGCCATGCTCCTGCTGCTGCTAGGCCCTGAGCCAGCTGCACAGCACTGCACAGACTGTGACTTTGCTGGTACTGCACCTTATTAAACACAGGCCAAAGTATCACATGAAGATTGGTTTCTGCATCCATAAAACTGGCAGCCATGAGCAGAGCTGTGTGTGATGCTCTGATTAGTGTTTGAAGTAATAACCCATTATTCTTCCTTAATGGCGAGAGAATGGACTCTGTGGTGGTGACTGCAAAATAGTGCTGTGACTACCAGCCCTGTCTTTTAATGCACCATGTGACAAACAAAGATGAAGCCAAGTCCCATCCTGTGGTATAATGATTTTTCCTGGTGCAAATGCAGGCACAAAGATCTCAAGGACTGAAGGGAAGTGGTCCTTGACCCTTTTTCAGAGCAAAGTGGGAAATTAGAACAAGTACCTCTCCCTCTGCATCTCAAGAGGAACCAATTGCTATAGTAATGGTCAACCAAAAAAGGAGATCACTGTTTAGCCTCCCAGGCCAAGCAGTGAGAAGCAAATAAAGTTTCTATTTCATGGATTAGAAGCAGGGAAACTTTTTCATCTATATTTGCTTTTGGCTGGGCGCTTATTGGCAACGGACCTGGGCAATGTGATTGAATGACTATGCCAGTTCAGTACTGCCTGTGAGTGGCTGTTAGAGATGATTTCCCCCAAATCCTCAGCCTTCCCCCACTTGGAAGTCCAGACAGCAAGTCTTCAGGGCACTGAGGCTCCAGGCACCCAGCTCTTCTCAGAGGGCAATGGATGGACGCTGCACAGTTACTTTTTCTGCTTTTTTTGATTTTTTTCTTTTAAACCAAATGGACCAAATAGCATTTTGATAACAATTGCATTCAAATTGAATGAAAATGCTGACTGTTAGGGCTAATATCATGAAGAACACTGTTGTAGGAAGGGTTTCCAAGAAGAATTCTCAAACCAAGACAAGTTTCTCTAGCAGCCTAGGCTGAGGTATCTCAGTATATGGGTAATGTTTTTGGAGGCAGTGGGAGGTCAGTATAGGAATAATTTATCTTAGTTAACTGCAACCTCTAGTGCTAGATCAGACATCCCACTTTAAAATAGGCTTTAGATACTCTGACTTTTAACTCTAGTAAGTGAAATTTAAGCTCCAAATGTCCTATTTAAACTCATAAATATAAGTGGCCTGATATTCCAGGGTGTTAAGCATATGCAATACCTATTGATTTCAATGAGAAATGTGGATGCTTGTCAACCATTTTGGAAAACCAGGCATTGCATTTAGTCATTGATACATAGATTCCTAACTTTAAGCAGACAAGTTTGAGACCTTTTCTAGCTTTATGCACTTCTGCTGCATCTTTAGCAGAAACTCACTTCCATGAAGAGAACCCTTGACTTAGTCCCTTACAGTCCTATCTTGCATGCTGTGGCAAGTATTCACTTAAGGCTGATTTTGCAGAAACAAAACAACAAAACCACGTACATTTAAGATACTACCCTTTTGTTTTAAATGCAGAATAAAAATTTCATAAACATTTTAAAGAATGTTCCTTACAGAGAGCGTGACCTCATTTTTATACAACAATTACTACTGAGACAGAAGGGAATTTGTGCTGCAGAACTCTCCTCTTTAGTACAGATGACACATTTCAGTGGGAAAGGCAAAGTTAAATATATAGCAAAGTTGAATAAAAACACTGGGTTCCAGCCATATATAGACTGTATCCCAAACTAAATAACACCAGAAAATTAAAAATATCACTGCTTCTCTGCTGTAATCTAGATTTATTGTGTTCATCCCACACGATGCTTGATCAGAAAGGAACAGGAATGCATGTAGCAGGAGACTGTGTTAGATTGAATGTACCAACTGTTCAAACACAGTCCTACTGCAGGGACAGCTAACACAAAGGAAAACAAATATGCTTTAACCCATATAGCTTACACAAGCTTAGCATTAGCCACAGTGACCAAAATATTTTCCTCCTAGGACACTCACTTATATGTTAGAGTTATAAATGCTGCCAAAATTTCCTTTCTCTGACTGATACTCATATAATGGCACAGGCTTTTAGTAGATTTAAGACTTAATCTAAACTTTCAGAGAGAATTAGTAGCATGTGTTGCTTGCATACATCTTCTTGCCATCTGTGGATTCTTTAGGTTCAAAGGAGGCAGCAAATACATCAACACTTAGGGAGCCATTTGGATGTTGAACTCTTAAAGTAGGAAGCACTTACAGAAGATTGCAAATAGTTTGAACCTTCACAATGGAGTGGATGATGCATATTAAAATGTCCAAAAATAGGTCAACAGAAACAGAAAATTAATTAGATCCACCTTACAGAGAGCAAGGGTAAGATGGGGATGGAGCAGGTGGGGATGTTTTTGGAGACCAAAGGATGTGGCAGAAGGAGAATTGTCTCTTTTGAAAGAAGGAGAAATTTGTTTCCAGGGAATAAGTCTGAACTTCAACGCATACACTGTTCTGCACACAGCTTTCTGACCAGCAGTAATTCAGGCTCTGGGTACATTCTTATCTGGAAGAGAAGTTACGCTTCTTCCCTCAGTATGCCCCGGGGTTCTTGCGAGTCCACTGTCACATGCTGAAAGGTGGAACAGCACAGGAGCATTCAGATGAGCAGGGAGTAGGTCAAAGGAGTTCTGCTGCTGCTAAACACGAGGCACTGCCAGGTTACTCAGTGAAAGGGAAGTCTAGAATTACAGTGATGTGGGCTTGCCATGCTGAGAATCTGGTTGCAATTTGACACTTGTATTTAGTGGCAGTATTTCTATTTAGCTAGCTAGAATTGTTTACAGTGGTGTAAGAATAGCTCCGAACAGATCATACACCCATTGTTCTGACTTTTCAGACACAGCCATAATGTTTTAAACACAGGTGTTGGGCTCAGTCTCATGTCTTTGACAATGTACACAACGAACTCATGACATAGTCATAGTTGGATCCTAAGTAAAACCATACAATAAACATGCCCAAGCAAACAAAGGACAAGGAACATATGGGGTGCTGCTGAGGCTGGTTTCTGATTGGTTGTAAAAAAAAACCAAAGTGAGCACCACTCATAAACTATTTAAAGGAGACGCAGCTGCAATCATCTTCATTTTCCCAGCCTAGCCCCACTGCATAGACCCTACTCACCACTATTTTTTGGCTGTAGTAGAGGAGAGTTTCTCAGAAAGCAGCCAGTGCATTAAGAGCCTTGCCACATCCAGTGCATTAAGAGCCTTCCACGTCCTCCTGCAGCTGCAAAGGGCCTGGCACCTGCCTCAAGCCACTGTTTCTTAGTCCTAGCAGAGGAGCGGGCAGTGCAGGATGCCTGCCTGCTGCAGCAGACATGCAGCCCAGCTTAGAGAACTGTGACCCCCCCTGCCACCACAACACAACCTGGGTATGGGCCTGCAGCTGCAGCCCAGGTTCCATTTCTGGTAAGACTAGAGTACAGCCCATCACCTTGAATGTTCTCCAGTGCATTTGGAAATCAGCAGAGGTAAGTCTCTGAAAGGCCAGGCTTCTTTTGTACCGTTTATTGGTTGTACTGTAACAGAACTCAGGCTCCTGTGCAAGAATTTTGTCCTGGTGGAAGAAGATGGATGGAGCTCTATTTGCCTGGAGCTGCTGAAGCAGCCCTGCAGGAACTGTCACTCTGGTCAGGTAGCTCAGTAGCCGAGGGTCTCCAGGCTGGCCACTTTGACCAGAGCAGCTGTCCACCGTGTCCAAGGGCCCAGGTGTACTGCTTGCACATTGACTGTTGGGGCAGCCAGCCTGCTGTACAGCTGATGAAGCCTGGACCCCTGCGATTTATTGCCTGCTGTCTGAGTCAGTATTGACACCACAGGCAGTGGTATGGCTGTGGTAATTCAGGTCCTGCCTCTGCTCTCAGTGCTGTTTTATGCCACATATCCACACATATGTGCCAGGGGACATATGTTTTACTAAAGAGCTGACATGAGTTTTGACACAATAAAAAATGTGGAAGAATATCCTGTCGAGGAAACGGGATGGGAAGGACAAGAATAGCAAAAATAAAAACAGGCCATTGCACACAGATTTTGTGCATTGTAAGCATTGGCAGATTGTTAGTTTGAAACATTTGTATTCTTACTGGTTGCTCTGGTGGTGTTATCAACTTTACAAATGTCAAAATGGAGTGTATGTGAAAGTGTTGTAAGGGACCATGCAGTGGCTTCATAGATTTGACCAGAGAGTTTATTTGAGGACACAAAGGAGAAGACAGCTAGTAGTTATAGGGGGACAACTGATCAGTAGAAGAGGGAGAAATGGTTAGATTTTGATGAGTTTTACAAGGATTTGAAGGTTATGTGAAGAGGGTGTACTGGGCTGGGCAAGTTGGTTAACATGAATGGACCTCTGGGAGGATCTGGAAGAAGTAGCAGGACAGCAGAATCACCTAGCACACAAGCATACATACAGCTCGAGAAAAAGAAGTGCCAGGAAGGTGCTTCCAAGGTGACTGGAAGAACTCACTGAGGTTGCTAAACATGAACAGGCTACACTAGCTAAATACAAATGCGTGGAGTTGCTGGGGGACAATGGGCTCTGTCCTTTGAACCTATTTTCACACTGTGTTATCCAGTCTGTTACTAGTTTGTATATACAACAGATGTTGAAGTTCTGTTGTATGTTTTAAGCTCAGTCAGGTAAATGGTCGGGAAAAACATGTGGTGTAAATCTAATTCACAAATAACTTTTAAAAATAAGTGTATAGATTTTTCTGATTGAAAGTCTATCAGTTTAGTGTAGGTTTATGAGCTTTCCAGTCACATTTACAAAAAGACATTTAATAAGAAGGCAGCATCCAGTTATGACTGTAGTCTGACTTACAGAAAAACTACCTGAGATAATGAGTCATAAGAATCCCCTGGGTCTTCCCTTTCTCTACATGTACACATTGATATAGTACAAGTGAAAAATGAGTTTCAAGATTCAAATTGAAGAAAAAGTATCTTTCACTTAGTATAATTTTGCAGGATTTCTTTCATAACCAGTACCAACCTGTGAAACTTTATGCCCGTCAGTTCCTTCCTCACAAAGCTTGTCCACACAGACTCAGAAGTAATCCCCTAATGAGCAATATAAGTGTGGTAGAGTAAGATGGAGGGGGATTTTATTTTCAGCTTTCTTAACACCATATGTTCACTTAATCCCACTCTTCATTTAGTTAAAGGTAATCCCTGAGTACTTGAGAACAAATTACATGCAAACATACATTATGTGTATGGGTGCATCCGTATATAACACTGCAGACTGTCTCAGACTAAGAGAAACCACACTGATGGCAAAGAGAGTTGAATTTTCCTATACAAATGCTCCAAAGTAATCTACCTCAAAGTACACATTAAGTTTCAAGGAAATTTTCTCTGAAAGAATTACTAATGAGGATTGCCTGGATTTTTGCTCATCAAATCTTGAATAAAAATCTTCAAAGTTATTCTGACGTGCCATTTAATTTTTCCTACCTCATCACTAAAATTATTCAAAAAATCATGATAACTCTCTCTGATAAGTCCAGAAACATCACACAGACCACATTAAACACGCCAAAATGTTTATTTTCCACTTTTCAATTCAGAATGGGAGTTTTAAAATAAATTGTAGAAGTTTCAAAGCACAATGATAAAAAATGCTGAAATTTACTGTTCAAAAATATACCACCCAGTAATCTACAGCTGCTCAAAAAAAGAATCTGAAACTTCCCACAACTATTTTCAGTCACTCACTGAAAGAACAACTGCATCAGTTTAAACTACATCTTTTAAAAAATGTGAAGAGTCCAGCCAATGTCACTTAAGTGGTCGAGACAGAAATTCCAGTAAATCCTAATGTATGATTTACAAGATATATGTCAAATATTTCACATATGCATAGAGATGACAGGAAAAAAAATAGTTTTGCTCTGTAAACATTTGGTATGGTTACATAACACAGAACTTCTGGAGAAAGCTATACTTTCTATCCGGTCTTGCAACTTAATTAGGGCCAGCTGGCTTCTGAAATGAAAAAAAGTCCACTCGAGCAGGTCACTTTCCAAAATGAGCTCTGAGGACAAGATGTGGCTGAAGATGGTTAGGAAAGAACAGTTAATAGTCACTGAAAAAACAGACAGTAGTGCCAGCACTGAGTATACCAGAGATGTGTCAATCTGTCTCTGCAGCTCCAGAAACTGTGTCACATTGCTGCAGTACATCCACACAAGGCTTTCCCCTGCAATCATGGCCAGTGCATAAATGGGTTTGACTGAATTTCCCTCTGTAAAGAAAGGAAACTTAATGTAGACTTTTGGATTTTCACATTGCAGTAGCAGAATATCCAAAATTCAGTTCTCTCTCAGGCAGCAATGTGACTGATAACTCTATTTTATTGCAAGTTAATCAAATCACGATTTAAGAATTATTAAATCATATCTAGCAGACAATTATTCTGTAATGAGCACTAACTGCATATAAAGTATTTGACCTGGAAGGATATTTCAACATTTACATTAAAATGCCCTTTTTCTAACTTAATAAGCAAAAGGCGTAACTTCTGAAGTGGGATGAAAGAGCATTTTCAGAGTAAAATGAGAAATGTTGTCATCGAGGAAATAAAAATAAAGCAAGTAAAAGTAATCTGAAAGGTAAAGGACTACTTGTTGCTTCTTTTATGCCTTAATTTGTAATGGTAACATAGATAACATGAACTCCAAAGAGCTTCTGAGAAGTGTTTTCCAGCCTGACCCAGAGAAATGTCTAATGCAAGACCCTGGATTATCCTGGGGCTCTTCCAGTTTGGTATCAAGCACAGCCTTTATACCCAAAGAGTCAGTAAAGTTGTATCAAGAAGGTCATTACAAGAAGAGAAAAAATTTTCAGGAAAAATTTGAATTGTAAAGTAGAACTAGCAAGCAGAAACAAACCAAATTTCTTTCCCTACTCCACTCTGCCAGTCATGTCCCTCAGTATTTTAAACATATTGTGGATTTGATTTCTTTATGTAAAGCAGTGGTTCTCAAGACTGCAAAACTTCTGGTATACTTTTGTCATTTCACTGTGATGTTAATGACCAAACCTCTGCCATTACACTATAGCAATGGGATCTTTTGCAGTGGTGTGTGATGTTTGCTCCTATGCTTAAAATTCTATTGTTGTTTGATTGCATATGTGGAAAAAAATCACTATTTGTATTTTAAGTGAATTACGTGCCAGAACCTCAGAATTCTAATGAATGAGTAATCTCAAAGTTTTCAGAGACGTCACTCAAAGAAATCAAAAATAAAGACACTATTTATTTGTAGAGTTGTTTGCAAAATTGTTGCCATAGCTTTGACCTCTTTTTTAGACCACACTTACCCTGTAGTGACTTCTCCAAAAAACTGACTATAACAGAGTCAATGTCCTCTACTTTAGCATTTATTTACATCATCCTGTTCCTGTTGTTGGCACCTTATTCCAGTTCATGTCAACATTTTTTTTCCGATGTTAATTGCTATTTTCCAGTTCATCTGTACCACAGAAAAGTTTGTCTCTTGGTTTTAAAGGTACAGTCAGATAGAAAAGTATTGGTTCTCCTGTCTACAAGAAGATGATGAAACACCTCGCTTTACGAATAGCCAGTGCATCTGCTGTGACTGGGACCCACACTGACATTATTTTCCCTTGTAATCATATTAAGTCAGCCAAAGAAAAAAGAACAGCTAGAGAGTATTAATAGATTCTTGGAGGGTGTGATAGATCTTAAGGACTGTAACTGTGCTGCAGAAAATCACTCATTTATTTGCATCTCAGTAAGAATCCCTAGAAATAGAAGCAGTTTACATTATTTTGTTCCTAAGGATATAAAAATACATACATTCTAATTGCACTTTGGAGAAGGAAAATTAATAAAGACAACTGCGCCATTCCCCATTAGTGGAAATGCCTGCAGTTAACCTGCCTCAAGCACTTTCAATATCACTGAATCCCTTGGGTGGGATTTTCCAAAGTGCCAGCATTAGCTCACCCTGCTCCCATTAAAATCAATTACTGATTTCAGCCTGGGAGGAGAGTCCAGAGAGTCCCTGTGGTGCCCTGTATGTTGGAAGATCCTAACCTTTGTGTGTGCTATTCCTTCCCTGTTTTTATGTGCATGGCTGCACAGGTGCTGAGATACATTCATGAGGGCCAGGGTTTTCCTCAGAGGACAAAAAAAGGAACCAGGAAGTTAACTGTGCAGAATAAAGGGTAACGAAGGGTAATACAGATCATGGAGGCAAGGGGAACTTCACATAAGATGAAATTTCATCAAGTGCATAGTGAAGTCAGCTAATTGCAGCCTCTATGCCCCAATTCATAGTGCAAAACTTTCCAGAACATGTTTTCAATACTATTTCACACAGTATATTTTTCTGTCTATGGAATCCAATTGCCATGGGCAGTTATCAAGGCAAAGCGTTTAGCAGAATTAAAAAAAGGATTTAAGAAGCTTTGTGAGCAAAGACAACATTTGCAGCTGTATGCACTAGATTACAACAATGCAGGGGACAAACAAGCTTCCTGCTTCAGCAGCATAAGCTGATTGCTTTGGGGGTCAAGAAGAAATGGGTTATTGGCATGTGTTAGCCATGCTGATTTATTGAGATGTGTGATGGAATGGTTTGAGTCTTCATTAAAAGGAGTGATAATGATAATGAATGCTATAGATAGATTACTTGCTAGTCTATACTGCTGATACTTCCATTAAAAGAGTATCAATAATAAGTTTGTAATTAAGTCCCCTCCCTAGCAAGGTTTGGCACTAGTAAGATCAGAATTCAGACCTTGGCTATGAACAAGGTTTTCTTTCTGACTCTAGGAGGGTAGCTTATTCTCTCATCACCTGAGAAATGGAACGACAGTGAATGCTTCTCTAGTTCTTAGAGGCGGCATGAAGGGAAGGTGCATAAAGGAGTAGTTATATTTTCATCCACAGACATTCTGTGCTTTGGATGCAGAGCTGTCATCCCACTGTAATTCAGGTGTACTTTAGCTGGAATTAGTCAAGATTTTTCTCATTTGCACTGATTACATGAGTTCAGAAAATGGTGTTTTCTTTCCACTGTTTGTGGTGCTCCTCTGAATTTGTTTCCATGTGCAAATAGCAGCAGCCTTCCCTAAGAACAGTAGCCCTGAGAAAGCTTAGTGGCCTTAACCTAGAACATGAGCAGTTTCTGCAATGGATTACGTATCATGCTGGCTGGCTTGAAAACCCAGAAGCTCCTGTCCAAGTCTGCATTCCTATTTACAGGCTACTGTTGTCATTACACCAGTTGCTGCAAGGTCAGATCCCCTTCAAGACATTCTTGTTTATGAACAGTAGATAAGATCTGAGAAAAGACATTTTTAATGTATAGGCTGGGTGAGCTGAATTATTTATGTTAATTGCTGTGGGTGCTATACCTGTTGCTAAGAAAAACTGTAATACTTTGTTGTAATTCCCATTTGGAAATGCCATTATAGCTAGCTGAGCAGCAATAGACACAGTATAAGGCTGAGCAAGCTATTGATGAACAGGAAAGGCTTTTTAATGATTTTCTACCTTGAACGCTGTAGTTGGCAAAAGAAATTGATAAAGAAGCAGGTGAAGAGTCAGACTGCTCTTCTCCTTGTTAGAGCTGGCAGGCATCACAGGTGCTCAAGGTTCCATGATGGGATAGCTGCATGTATATACAGATGTACCTATATATGTACAAATATATAGTTTTGATTGATAGAGTCTGGATCTTCACCAAAAAGTGAAATTTCTACTGCACAAGTCATTGAGCTTTCTGAGGTCCAACAAAACAATCAAGATTAGAGTTGTTGTTAATTTTGAACTCTCCTATTTTCAGCCTTTGCCTGGTGTGTCCTTTATTGAAATTCCCCTATCTAATGATCCAGAATCCTATGTAACCTTTGCTTATTTATGTTTTCTTATTCAGAATTGTTTAAATAAAGAAAATAAAACCTTCGAAGGCTTCAAAATTAATATCAGTTGCCAACTGTGCTTAGCTATATGTAAAATGGAGATTGATAGTATTTGGGGAGAAGGAAGGTCAGTAGCCATGGAATTATGGCCCTGATTAAAAATCTATTTTATCCTTTCTTATTTCGATGCAGATATACATTTAAACTGACCTTTTAAGCTACTCAAAAGGCTTCACTATTTTTATTGATTCATTAGCTGTTAATTTTATTGACAGACATATGACTCTGTTTCCTGTACTACTTTGAAAACCTTACCCAATGTCTGCTGCAGGTATGTACTATTTCCTTGGCCTGGGGGATGATTTTACATTAATAACTTCTGTATGTAATTGGATAGTGGTTCTTTAGGATGTGCACAGATCCAATCTGGTTCTCAAGTTTAAAATGGTCTGGCTCTGATCTCTACCCTACATTAAATTAACTCTGTTGTCTATTGTCAGCTCAGGGGCAACTTAGCAAGTTTGATATAAAGGAGTAACATTGCCATGATGCCAAAAGCAGAGTTTGCATTAGTCAGCTGCAGCCTCTTTTTCCTTTTGATAGAATTTCATAGTTGAGGGTATGAAGCTTTGCACACTTCAATGGCTGTGCAGTTCCTGAGCTGCAGAGATGCAGAACATGACTTGGCAGTGCTCCTATGCTGGGTCAGATGTAGCTGGAGCTGCCATGGAGCTAGAGAAGGAAACTGGCCATGGCACACCCAAGTTGCTCCTTGTATTGCCCATACACTCACTGTGCTTCCTCCGTCCAACTCGAGTCTGCTTCTGGGGGACATGTTGTCATTCTAATCCCTTCAGGGTCATGGAAGATCAGTAGAAAAGTGTGGTGGGATTAATACAACCTGGAGACAAACTCTAAAGCCACTGATAACATCAGATTCATAGTCACTGCCAGCTCACTCTCACTGCTGATATGCAGCAAGTGCAGAACAGCACTGAAAACTGAAGTACTCAACACTTTTATTAAATAATGTGAACCCAGATACTTTTTAATTGTGGAACACTTCCACAAACTATGAAGCAGTGTATGTCTAGTATTTGGAATGGTCAGATTAAAAATATTTTATTTGCAGCTTCAGAAGACTGCTGTAGTCTCTTGGTGATGAATGCATGTATTTTTATTCCACACTGATAATTTATATATTTCTGCACCTGTAACTTTGATCTCAGCTTGTCTGTGATGTTGGTAATTGGCAAAATTTTATTATGTTGTCCAGAAATTGGAAGTGATTACATTCTAAGGTGAATTTATATAACAAAGATTTTTCACTAAACATGTTAGAATTATATGTGTGAACTTTACCTTTCAAATTACTTAATTGTATGTACCCATGAAAATAATTTTCTCCATGTACTAGCTTGTATTTTAAATGCTTTCTCCTTATGTTGCTGTTGATCTAGCTTGTAATGTCATGGGTATATTACTATTTACAAAGGTAAAATAACTGGCATCATTTTGCACGATTGTTCACATTTATAGAAAATACTGTGCTTTAGCTGACTGAAGTTTTCTCTCTGTCAAATATTGCCAGATAAAACCTGATGTAAAACATGCCTATGCTCTGTCACAATAGACAGCGGTTCTAGCACAGGAGAGAAACACGTTCCCGGCGGAAGGCTGCGTGGATGCCACCTCTCCTGCGCTGTAGCTTGGCCCCCCAGGCAATAAACCACATTTAAGAGAATCTCCTCTCGTATAGCACTACTTGCAGTAGCAAGCAATGCGTTTTGTCCCATTTTGTAAATTATTTTTTAAATTGTGATCTCGTCCCTTAAGCTGTGGTAGGATGAGAAATAGGGGCAAACTCTCGGCCGGGGCAGAGCGTAGCCCAAGTGGCGCGGTCCGGGACTGGCTGGCCCAGGGTCAGCGGGACACACGACCGAGGATTTCGGTAGGATTTGGTCATTTGCTGCCAACAGAAACTTTCGGTGATCGGAACGGGTAACGTTCCCCAGCGCCTTTACCGCCGGACGTAACCGCACAGGTAAACTGCCTGGGGCGCGGGTAGCGCCCGCTGAGAGCGCGCTGGCCACCGCCCGGTGCGGACGGACCCGCTCCGTGGGCATCGGCACCGCAAAGATCGATCAGCACCGGGGGATCGGTACCGCGGGGACCGGCTCCGGGGGATGGGCACAGCAGCGACAGATCGGCACCGCGGCAAGAAATCAGCACCGGGGAGTCGGCTCCGCGGGGACCGGTACCGCGCGCGCCCGCCCGCGTGCACCAGCCAAGCCCCGCGCGCCCAACGGCCCCCCGCGCGCCCAACGGCCCCTCGCG
>WBMZ01011004.1:72843-99542 GCA_013400975.1 Atrichornis clamosus | reverse complement strand
CTGCTGCCCGGCACGGCCCCGCTCGGCCCCGCCGCATCAGCGCCCGCCCCGGGCGCACCCGCGCCGGGTCGAGCCGAATCCAGCGCTCCGCATCTGGGGATCCCAGCCGGGGGTCTCATCCCACAGCCCGGGGGTTCCACCCACGCGGGGATCCCACCCCCAGGCTCACCCCCACCACACAGGGGGTCTCCTAGCCCCGGCTGATGATGCCGGCAGATGGAGTTCACGGAGATGCTGATCCCACCTGGCCCCCAGCACTCACAGCAACTCCAGTTTTATTTAAAGCAATTTTGGGTGCCAGACTGCCAGACTGGAATCCGTAGCGGGTAACTTGCGAGCACGGCTCCGGTGCTGCATCCCCCCACGGTTCAGACCTGCCATCGCTGCTGCTCCCTCTCCTCTCGCTGTGTCCCTTCTCCATCCCGAAGCCCAGCAGCAGCACTGGTTTGACCTCCCTGTTTGCATTGAGGCTGGGCAGGGAAACCTCAAGGCAAGACAGGGGCTGCTTTGTGTCAGGCACTGCCAGACAGGCCAGGGCCAGCCTCATCCAGGGGGATGCACAGGCAAGGTAGAGCAAGGGGGACAGAGAGAAAATAACGTGACGGGAAATGATCTGGGAGGGTCAGTCACGAGGTCATTGTTAAGATAATTCCTTGCTTGCTATTAGCAAATCTTCAGATTATCCATTTGCCCCCTTTTCATGGTTCAGGTTGCTCCTTGCTTTTGAATTTGGCTCAAAATGACCTTTGAAAACAAGCTGGTCACACCAAACCCGGATCTTCACTCAATGTGAATGTCAAGCTCACTACTCAGTGTCAAGCACCGAGTAATCAGGGACTAATGAGCAAAAAGCCTTTGCTGGACTAATCCGAATAGCAGTGAAAAATAAAGGAGTATCACACAAAACTGACTGCAAACCCCAAATTCTGCAGCGTGTTTGCTGCTCGCTTTTAACCCCGAGGAGGTCCCCAATGCTCCAGTGATGCACAAAGCTCTCCCAGTGCCCCGACCTCTGCATGGGCTGACATTGCCCACGGCACTGCAGCAGTGACAGGGACGATGAACATCACCTCGGCCACCCACACCCCCTGTCCATGCAGGTTCTGCCATCCCACTGAAGCCAGGATGGTTCTCTGGCGGTTCTTATTTTTAGTTTTAATTAACACAGGAAAAGAGAAGGGCCTCTGTGATTTATTTTTATTAGTTACGGTGGCGTTGGTCATTTGGAAAACAGCAGGGACGGGAAGGTGCGTTGCTGGATGCGTTCCACGCTCCCTGCTCCCCCTCTGCTGCAGTTCCCTGGGCCCTGAACCCTGATTTTGGCGTCCAAGTGTGGTTCACGCAGGTGGGATGAAACCCTCGACAGAGGTAGGAAATGACACACTTGGGCCAAAGCTGAGGGAGGCTTGAAATCCACAGACCTTTGCTGCAGAGCTCTGCAACATTCAGGGGTGGATTGTCCAGCGAATCTAATTAGGAATGAGCAGACCTTCCCAAGCTGTAATATGCCAAGTAATTAAGTGATTAGTATTGATTGTTAGAATGCCTAATGAGCAGTTATCACTGAATGATTAATTAATCCAATCAAAAGAGTAATAAAAATTCTGCAGGTGTGATTATATCTTATATTCAAGGCACAAGGGAAGCGAGATGTCTCCCCATGGTGCCTGTCTCCTGTTTCTATCCCAGGCACCCGGCACCAGGGATGTACCCACTCCCACAGCCTGGGCTCCTGCCCTTGTGCAAGGGGTCCCTCCCCTCCCCAAAAACCCCCCGGCCCTGCCAGGCAGGCACACAGAGCTGTGCTGTGTGGCTCGGAGTTGGGGAAAATGGTCCCCCAGGCGCTGTCAGCATCCAGAAGATGCCGGGATCAGTGAATGCTGATCTCCTCCCCAGGAATTCTTTCACTCACTCCCTTGATTAAGTCGCTTCAGTTTCTCCTGGTCAAAGCCCTGCTAATCCCAGCTAAGCCTGCAGCGTGCCGCACGCTGGCCTCTGATCACTTGCCTGCCAGGCGGTGGCTCTGCGGGCACGTCCCCAAGAGCACTGTGCCCTCGGGACACGGGAGCTCTCAGGGCAGCCAGAGCCGGCCCGTAATATTTACCCGACTAAATGATAATGAGTAAATTATCTTCCTAGCTAGAGATAACGGCAGCGCAGAGCAGCCCTGACTCGTGCGCAAGGACCCCCAGCCACCCATTCCCTCCAGAGCACCCTGCTCTGCCCACCTTCCTCTGGGTGGGATGTCAGTGCTGGGTGACAGCTGGGGACAGCACAGTCCAGTGCCATCACCTGCAGTGCCCAGAGCTGCTGCTGGGCAGGGGCTGCAGGGTCCCGAACCAAGAGAGGGGCACATCCTCACCCCCTCTCCTCCCCAAGCGGTGCCATCAGGATCAGCCCCAGCGCCACAAACCAGTGGGATCTCTGCCCCGGGGGGCTGTGATGGCACCCAACATTCCCAGGCAGTGCCGCAGCTCAGGAGATGATGGATCCAGGCTTTAATGCTCTTTTCTGTGCATCTTTTAAGGATTTGAGGCTGATCGCCCGCGCTTCCTGCGTGGCATCCACAGCTGGCTCCGCACAGCCCCGTCAGCTGCCTCTGCTGCCTGCCGGGCCCTGCCGGGCTGAGCGCAGCGGTTATAATTAGAAATGCTAATCAGCTCTTGTGTTTCTGGCTTGACAGCCCTGCCACCCCCAGCACAATCTTCCCTCCAATCTGTCCTGTGCTCGCCCCCTCCGCTTCCTCTCCAAATCCCCGCTACTTGTAATTAAGCACTACGAAGTTAACGGGGGTCGAAAGCTGGGGCTGCCAGGGCCCACTGGATGCCTTGGGCCAGGCATGCAGCCCCCACAGAGCTTCTGGGGGCTTGCTGGAAACTGCCTGGGGGCCTCAGCCTTCATTCACCACCAGTCCCTTGGGCTGTGGACACGCCAGGGACGCCTCCTGACCTGAACTGTGGGATGGAAGAGTGGGAAGGTCAAGGGCTCTGCAGGCAGTGCCAGGGTTAAAGGCAAAGGATGGTGGCTGTGGCTGGGAGCCCTGTGGTGCTGGCTCTGGAAGGGGAGCTTCTCTCATTGGGATTTCCATCATGTGCCAACGGGGTGCTTCCCAGCCAAGGAGGAAAAGGAGCTTGCAAAGCAGCTCGGAGAAGGAGGCTGAGCAAGCACATCCCTGCGCTGGCTTAGCTGGGGATTCCTCTCTCGCCAGTGCCCACAGACAGCCCCTGCCAGCCCCCCGCCCCTCCACGCTGAGCCAGAGCTCTCCTGGTGCCTTGAGAGCCAGGACATGGCTTTTGCCCTGGGCATTTGGCTCCCAAAGTCACGCTCGGCCAGGGAGACATTCCCTGGAGCAGGCACGGGGCTCAGCTGGCCTTGGAGGAGACAGGGATGCACAGGTGGGATGAGGAGCTCCAGACACAGTGTGGGGACACACAGACCAGTGTGCTCGGACAGGGGCAGCATCCAAACACTCACTGGCTCAACACCTGCCACTCAGACTCCCCTCCCTGGAAAATACAGGCTGTGGAATTACGGCATGGCACAGGCCAGACAAAGGCTGGTGGTCCCTCGCCCCACGGGTGCCATTCAGGAGCTCACAGACACCCCTGCAGCCTCGTGGGGTTGTGCCCACTGTGCTGATGTGTTAATGAGGGGTAGGGCTCTACCAGTTGATATCTGAACCACATTGAGCAACCCACAGCACTGGGAAAACACAGCTGCACCAACACAGAGCAGGAAACAAATTTTATCTGGAGCTGCAGCCCACGTGTCTACCTGAGCCATGAGGTATCGCAGCATCTCCAAGTGGTGCTGTGCTGGGAGAAAATACACACAGCTCTCAGGTTTTTAAGGCAGCTTTCATCTTCCTGGTGCTCCCTGTTTATTAATGTCAGTGTAGGAGAGAGGCTGCAGTTTGGAGGGTTGATGTGCAAAAGATTCTCAAGAAGGCAGTGGCTGTCTGAGCAAAGGAGACCCCCCCTCACCTCCTCTGCCCAGAAGCCCAGATGCTTCACACATCTGCTCACGGCAGAATCTCTCAGCATGTGAAGCAGCAAAGGGCTCCCCTTCCTCCCCACACACTGAGCTCCGCAATTTCTGGAGAAAGGGAAATAGGAGAAACAAGGAGGTACCACAAAAAGAGAGCGGGAGGGACAGGGCTTGGTGGCTTCACTGACGATGCACTCGTGAAAAGGCACCAGCAGCACAGGCAGCTGACTGGGAAAGCTCTGGGGAGAAGTCGGATTGGATTTGTCATGACTAATTGACTCCCTCCAGCACTGTGGTCCAGGTTTCACGCATCGCATGAGCAGGGTCCCAAGCATCCAGGAATTAATGAGGGTCTGACCCTGTCTGCGCAGCCACTTGAGGTTTTCCAGTGCAGACAGCTTGCTTAAGAGGCCCCTTTATCCTTTACATATCAGATCAATTGGGATAGTTATAATCTAGTCCTGGTGAAAGCTCGGAGCAGACTTTATTGCCCAACTAGCTCAAGGAGAAGAAAAGCAAGCAAGGGGGAGAGGTCATGCTGAACTATCGATCTGCTGCTCCCAGGATGGCCTCTGCAGAGAGCTCACCCGGGACAGTTTGCCTCTATCTCCTGCTAATGCTGCTCCATTGATCTTCTGTGACAGGCGGCAACTACAAGATTTTTTTAAAGTCAGAGTCATTAAGAGGCATTAATCAACAACAGATGAAACAGAGAGAGATAGAAACTGTTTGTTTCATGGAGACATATTCCCCGTGTGGATTTTAGCCCACTGAGATGTGCATGGTTTATTTCTAGGGAGGTCTGCCAGGAAAAGAATTCACCTTATGCTGGACTCTGGCACTTGGAGGGGATCCTGAGCCAGTTGCGACACACTGGCAGCTCCAGCCAGGCTGTGCAGAGAGAGGGGAGCACCTGGGGAGTTGGTGGCATCTAATTTCAGGTACCCCAGCATCCTACCCAGCAGTCGTCCAGACCCTCTGTTCCCACACAGGTACCCCAGGAAGAGATGGGTGCTGATTTCACATGCCCAAAGAGCCGGGTACTGGTTTCACGCCGTGTTTCTACCAACCAAAGCTGCTGCTGGCAGTGGTGCAGTGAGTCCCAGCAGCCTGTTCCGTGATCCAGCCCCTGTGTGAGCTCAGCCCCAGCCCGAGCTCATTCCTGTGGCAAGACTGGAGTTGCTCACAAGAGAAACGGTCTTTGTGCTGAAAGCACCCCGGGCTGCTCCGCTCCCTCCCGCCCTGCCCAACGGTGTCAGTACATTTCCACTGCTCCGCGGTGGCAACACGCCTTTTTCTTCTCCAGCAGCTCCTGTGCTCAGCCCCAGCAAGTTCTGTGCAGACGCTGGAGCCCTTTTTCCCTTGGAGAGGCAAAGAAGGGGCTGGAGACTTGTTCAGGAGCAGGAGGACGGGATCACCTTCAAAGGTGGTGGTCCTGGCACCAGCAGAGCACCCAGTGGGCTCGGGGCAGTCTGAGGCTGGGGAGGAGCTGCAGCTGCCCTCGGCTGAGCTCAGCTCCAGGAGCAGCCCCGTGACGCAGAAACTGAGATGATGTTTAATTGCACACATGGACTTAGCCCAAAGGCCCTTTAATCCTGCTGTGTGCCACGGGCGCTGGCACACCCTGTGTGCCACGGCACTGGCACAGTGCTGGCAGGTCCGGCAACCTGGGAATGCCACACTGAGCCTGGGCAGAGAGAACGGCTCAGCTAACAGGGCCTGCACCGAGCAGGTACCATGGGATGCTTCAGGGTAAGGGAAATGTCCTTTAGGAGGCAGGAATGGGGGTTCCAGAGGAGATCAGTGTCCCTTTCTGGGCACACCTTGCCTTGACTCCCACTGTCTCCCACTTTGCAGTGGTCATTCCTGCAGATTCCTGGGGAAACGGGATTTTCATCGTTCCTGTAATTACGGCCACACATCCACAGCAGAGGGATCAAGGGCAGCAGGAGGGGAGGGGACGGGATCGCTGGCTCAGGAGCAGGTTGCACAGGTGGGGCACACACAGACACGCACAGGACATAAGCACCTGGCAGTCCAACCCTGAAACACACCCACAGAGCTCAGCACCACCAGCTGAATCCAGCCCAGGAGGGACACATTGTGCCGATGATGAGCAGGGGCTCTCTGAGGAGAGAGGCTCTGACGTGGGACATGCAGCAAGCCCCTCTCCAGTCCCAGGTTGCCCATCAAGAGAAGCCCTCAGCTCACAGCTCTGCCTTCTCTGCTCAGTCCACCAGCCTGCAGGTCAACCACCCAGCCCCTTCCACCAGCACAAAATCCATCAGAAACAATTTGATTTCCTTTATTTGCACATGACATTTGGGAGAAAGCCTAATCCTATTGCAACTTGGGAAAAAAAAAAGTCATTTCTTGTGCCTGAAGGAGCTTGAGTGCTCCAGCCAGACAAGATGCTGTTTCAGAGGTTGTGTCCTGTGCTGGGCACACTTTCATTTCCAAGGATGATGCAGAGAACATGAGGTGCAGGGGGATTTCCAGCCTGTGAGTACGAATGCAAATGCAACGGCAAGATCTTGAAGTCTCACGTTTTTGCTACCTCCTGTTTTTGGCAAAGTCTGCCAGGAGCAAAAAACCAAAAGCCAGTGCTGGGAGACATGGTGGTGTGTTAATCCCAACTGCAGTCCTTGCCTGGTGTGCACTGACTCTGCAAATGCCAATCTTCAGCCTCACTGACAGCCCTGGAAATCCAAGGGGATGCTGGTGTGACATTTCTCATGTGGATAAGCATGGTGCCTTGGATTTAAATCCACAGCTGGCTGGAGTGAACACCCCAGCAGATAATATCTTACTTTCTCAATAGAGTTACTTGTAGGTGTGCAAAAGTTACAGGAAGGAAGGTTCAGGTTATCTAATAACCATTTGAAACACGTTTCTCTCTTAATTGCATGTTCCCAGAGCCAAAGTCCTCCCAACACTTTCCCTTTCCAGTGGCCAGTGAAGGCTGTGGCTGTCGAACCTCAGGCAGTTTAGCAATCTCATGCTTCTGGTTCTTGTGCAAGGCCCGGTTGCAAGCAGTAACTGCAGCGCTCACATTCAAACCACGCTGAGTCACCAGCCGGTTCCTGCCCAAGTGTTTACTTTGTTGTCACAAGAGCGCTGACGTGTGATTGCTGAGAAGCCCGGCGGCTCCAGGGAGGGTGGCCGTGGAGCAGCAGGAGCCAGCGTGGAGGCTGAGGGTCAGTCTGAAGCTCTGCCCCTGCGAATGTGGGCTCGCCATGGGTTCCCCTCCTGCCCACACAAGGAGCAGCGGGAGAGCTTCACCTCCCGTGTGCCCTTTTGGGCTGAAATAAGTGAGAGAGAAATGGGATTCATCCTTTGCACAAACTGCTCTTATTCACCATCCTCACCAAGCAGACCTCTTCGCTGTCTTTGCCAGGGCAACACTTCCAGGAAAAGGTTTCATCTCACTGGTGTCAGCCCTGGGGGCAGCCTTGCTTATGGAAGCAAAGATGGTCCAGGTTCCCAGCCTGCAGCCCTGCCTGTGTGGGAGGAAATTACAGTGTCACCACGTTTGTTCCATGATGCTGGGCTGTTTTGTGTACCCTGGGCTACTCAGAGGTGAGGCACAGTGACACCAGGCTCTGACATGTCTCCCAAAGCCAGCTGCTAATGGAGACAGGTGAAGAGGGAAGATCAGTGGATGGATGGATGGATGGATGGACTGACAGAGGTCTGGAAAGAGTTCCAGCAGATCTGTGGATCATCTCACTGTCCCAAGTCCCCGACAGTCGAGGCTGCCCTGCAGCACCCAGCATGAGGGTTGGTGTCGAGTGGCTCGCAGAACCCATGGCTTGGTGCTATCAGCCCTTCCTGTGAGGGTTCCCAGCCACGCACATCCGTGCCATGACAAGGTCAAGAACAGGGATGTTTGGCTGGTTGCTTCCTCCTCCCCCTACTTTAGTGTCACCAAACCCAGCAGCTGCTTTCAACACGTGTCCCTTGGCAGGAGGCAGAGGGAAGAGGCCGATGGGTAGAGCTGCCAGAGGCAGCGTGGGAAGCACAGGGCAGAGGCACGGGGAGGCGGCGGGGCCAGGACTCGGCTCTGCAGACAGATCCAGCCCTCCTTCAGCATGGCTGGAATCTCCAGAGGGTCCTGCTGAGCACCCACCCACCCAGCCTCAAGCCTCCTGCTGCCCTACAGCCTGCCCAGCCAGGCAATGGACACATCCCTCCTTCCTTCCTACCCCTCCGAGTGCTTTCCCTCTCTTCCCTTCTCCGCTCACCTTCTCCCTGCATACGTGGGAGATGTTCTCCCTGGCTCTATTTCTTTTCCAGTCAGATGCTAGTCATCCACAGGGAGGTCACATGTTGTTTCCAAGGGAAGCAATAAATTTAAGCAAATAAAAGATAAAAAAACCACAGACAGATTATTATAAGACATCAGAAAACTAAGGCCAAGGGTAATGTTTTGGGCTTCATTGCTCTTCACGGACCGAGGCACAGAAATCCCACCAGCAGTGATGCTGCTTGGATCCTTCTGCTTGGCACCTGATGGGTTCTTGCTCCTGCCAGGGATTCTGGACCCTGCTCAGTTACACTGCCTGCAGGGTACACTTCCATCACATCTAAATAGTCCGGTCAGCAGTTTAAATATGCAAAACACACAGTACAATCGAGCAAACTGGGGTTCTTTCAAAAAATTTGGAACTGCTTTTTCCTGACTGCTGAAGCATGGGAGGATAGGGATGGGGTTGCCTCTGCCCCAAAATGGCCACATTCCAGGGGTGATGAGGTGATCTCTGTGGTGTTGCACAGTGCACTGAGGCTCCCCAGCCTCTTCCATCAGGCAGTTTGTTATGATAATGTGAACGCACAGGCTGTCGTCATCTGGCAGCACAACCGCCTGCCTTATGAAATAACTCAGCGTGACAGCTCCGCTTGCTCGCAGGCAGGCCCATGTCTGGCTTCTAATCTGGCATCAGAAAGCACTCCCCTTTCCTTGAGCTGCAGAATAATATCAAATGTTTCATTTGCATTACTCTGGATAATGCGCTGGAGAGCGTGGGGAGAAGGGAATGGCAGCCAAGCTCCTTCAGGAGCCCACACGTGAAGCGTTGTGCCATCACCATCCCCGCCACACCGTGTGCCGCCGGCACCGCGGCCGTGCCGGAATTTACATTTCAGATTCCCAACGTCAGCCAGCGTTTACGAGTCCTGCGGATTGGCCCGCACGACGCCCCGGTGACAGATCACCAGGGACTTTCTTCCCGTGCGGACAAAAGCGAAAAGTCACGAGGATAATGCAGAATCGCTCCGGGCCCAGCGTCTGTTCAGCTGCAAAGGTCTCGGTGACTTCCCAGGCATATGTTGGCTGGCACGGCGCTGGAGCAAGGCTCCCTGAACACACACGGCACAGGCCAGGGGGATTAATCTAATGCCGTGTCGAGATGCTAATACAATAAGGGTTCTTTGTGGCATTAGCTGGAATCATGAGACCAGCTCTGAGATGTCATTGCCTGGCAGCTGTAGGGAGTGCTGGCCGGGAGCTCTCCGGAGAGAAGGAAAGCTCCTGCTCCCAGCCCTAACTGCTGCCATGGGGCAGGGAGTGTGCAGTGAGCCCTCCCCATTCTGGTGACAGCTCGTTTGGGAACAGCACGCAATCTCTGTTGGTGAATCCAAGGACAGCTGAGGGAACAAGGGTTATTTTTAAAGGGATAACACTTTTCCTTGGTTTTTCCAGGAGCTGCAAAGCTGTGGATGGCGAGAGGATGCTCGGAACCGCAGGGTCACATCTTACCCCAGTGGAGTCTCTGCCACTCGCAGGACTGGGGTTTTGCTGTAAGTGTTGCAAAACCAGCCAAGGCCAGTGAACAGTCTGTGTCGATTCCAGCAGACACTTTCATCTCCTGTATCAGCTTTGCACCCAGAGAGCTGCAGGGCCTGATCCTATCCTAACTCCGGCACCAGCAGGGAAAGCTCCAGCATGTTTGTGCCGCTGGAAAACCAGCATCAAGCACCAGCGGAGACGGAGGGCAAGGGTCCGTGAGGGTCCCAAAACCTCACACAGTGCCATGAAGGACACAAACCCCACCAGAGCATGGGTGGACCTGAAAGAATTTCCATGGCACCACAAAGGGAGGGAAAAACCCCACACGGCACCATGAGGGTTCCAAACCCCACAGGGTTTCATGAGGGGACTAAATGCCCACAGAGCTTCATGAGGGTCCCAAAACTCCACGTGGCTCCCTGAGGGTCCCAACCTCCCACAGGGCTCCATGAAGGACCAAACTCCCACATGGCTCCATGAGGGTCCCAAACCCCCACAGCGATTCAGGAGGGTCCCAAATCCCACAGGGCTCCATGAGGGTCCCAAGCCCCCACTTGGCATGATGAGGGTCCCAAACCCCGCAAGGCTCCGTGAGGGGACCAAACCCCCGCAGCGCTCCACGCTGGTACCAACCGCCCTCCCCGCCTCGCCAGGGGCACGCAGGCCCGCCCAGCACCCGGAGGAATCCCCGTTCCATACGGAACATTCCCTGCAGGCCCGGCCCGCCGAGGGAGCGGCGGGGCGGGCCGGGCCGCCCACAGAAGGCGGGCTCAGCGCGGGCCGCTCGGGCAGGAGGCGGCAGCGGCGCCTCGTCCGGGCGGAGCCGTCATGGAGCTGGGGTGGCTGCTGTGGGGCACGGCCGTGCTGCTGCTGCTCCACGTCCTCATGGAGCTCAGCCCCGCCGTCAACTTCGCGCTGCGCATCGGCTTCTACTGCCTGCTGTGCCTGGTGTCCTCGGCGCTGGCGGCCGCCGCCTGCCTGCTGGTCAACGGCGGCCGCACGGTCAAGAACATGAGGTGAGGGGAGGGGGCAGCGGGTGGGACGGGCGCTGGGGACATCGGGGTCACCCCCCCGTCGCTGGCCGGAGCCCCAGGCGGGGGTGGTGGCCTCTGTCACCTCAGGGGCAGCGCAGCCCCGGGGGTCCCCGCCTGGCTCAAGGCGCGCTGCCCCGGCCCATGGCAGAGCCCTCGGCGAGCCAAGTTCGGGGATGAGGTGCCCGGAAGGGGGCTGGTGGTGGGGTTTTTTGGGAAAGCTACAGGACAGCAGTGCTTGCTGAGGGTGGCAGGGCAATGAACGGGCTGCCCAGGGAGTGTGAGGAGTCTCCCTGTCTGGAGATGTTCCAAGCGCTCCTGTGTCTGTAGGTGACCCTGCCACGGCAGATGTAGACGATCTCCAGAGGTGCCTCCCGACGCTGACAATGGCGTGGTTCTGTTTGGGGTGCTTCCTGCCCCAGGAGCGGAGGCTGTGCCTGCTGGCAGGACGTGTGCCATGTGCTGCCAGAGCACAGCACTCCTGCAGCTGCTGTCCGGCCCTGTATCCCCCGACAGGACACCCGGGGGCAGGGGCCAAGGGGCTGCCCTCATCCAGCACCTCCTCTCCGTGTCAGGGCACATTCTAAGGGCAGAGCTGGCACTTCTGCTGGCAGCACAGGACAACTCGTTTCCTGGCTTTGATCTCCCATACACAGCTTCTTACCTGTGCTAACCACGTCCGTGCCAGGTGATATGGATGCAGGGGAAAGGTGAGCCCTGTTGCCTTAGTACATCCTCTTGGATCAAAGGTTGGCAGCGTCTCAGCAGGTGGAGCTGGACTTTGCTTTGCAGTGTGGCTTTCACAGGTAGCCCTCGGGGCGGAGGGAGCCGGCACAGGGCACTGATGTGCTGCCTTGAGGGCTCTGCCCTGCCCGCCCCAGCAGGTGCCGTGGCCCCAGGCACTGGGAAGAGCAGTCCTAGCTCTGGAATCCCCAGCCTGGCTCTGTCTCCAGCTCTGGTTGCCTTGGCTCGCTCGGGAGCAGCTTTCCAACACACAGCCAGCTTTGCAGCTGGGAGAATTTATGATGTCAGTGATAGAGACACTCTCTTTTTATTTCACCCCAAAAATAAACCCTCTACATTTGCTGTAAACTTAAAGGAATTATTTGGAAACAAGAACTTGCATTGGATAACTCCTCATGTTGAAATTCAGGGCTGAATTTTGGCCAGAACCGCCCTTTTCCTGTAACTTAAGCCTGTTGTTTCCATGTAGTGGCACTGGGTGACGATCCTGGTGATGCATCCCAGCCCCTGGGAGGTCTGTGGCTGAGGTGATCCAGAGAGTTCCTTATTTCTCCAACATCCCAGTCTGCTTATTCCAGCTAAGGAAAGGGGGCTGGAGCAGAGCACGTGCTGGTGGACAGACAGTGATAATGGTGTTGTTGCCTAGCGCAGAACACCCCGTTCTTGTTGTGCTCCTGGCTCCAGTGTCAAGCTGGTGTGACTTGGAAGAGATTACCCTGGGTGCCTCCTAGAGATAGAACTGTTTATCTGCTGGTAAAACATCTTGTAAGAGCTTCCAATCTGGTAAGCAGACTTCAGTAGTCCTTGAAAATCAGAGTATCCTAAACAAGCCTCTGTGACTGGCTGTGATGCAGAGCACGTGAATTTGGGGGCTGCTGCCTTTCACACTCAGGCTGTTATGGATGCACTGAAAAGTCACATTCCCTCTCATTTTTGTACCCCTCGTGTCTGGCAATACGTACACTGGTTTTACAGCTCTCTGCAGCCATGGCTGCACAAAGTCTGGATCACTGGTACCGGCAGAGACGCTGTTTGCAGGGTTGGAGGGGAGTCGGATCCATCCTCTTAACCCTGTGGGTGACATGGCCAGCTCAGCAGGGCTGCTGGTCACTGGTTCTTCTTTGCCTGTTCTGAGCTCTGCCCCTTTGCCTCTTTCAGTGGCTCACGCCACATCTTGTGTAAGGAAAGGCTGGCTCTGAACTGGCAGGAGGAAGCTGGATGGTTGCTCTTGAGTAATGTGTAACCAGCCTCTCCCAGCAGCCACTGAGCTGTGTGACTTCCAGAGCAGTGACCTCTTTTTTGGTTGGCAGTCAGAAGGGAGGAGAAGTGTGATTTAGGTCACCCTGGTGGCACGGCATCCCCCATGACCTCACTGGTTCATGTCACCCTGCCTCTTCTCACCCGCAGCCCCGTCTCTTCACCTGGGCTGCACCCCTGTAACCTTGGAGCGGGCTGTGGAGCTCTGCATTCCATGCACCTCCCTGTGTCCTTTCCCTGGGTGTGGCTCTTTGCAGCAAGTTGAAATGAGGCCTGATAACGATGTCACTTCAAGGCATTGGCCTGGCCTGAACTCCAGTGTCACAGCCAGCCCGGGTGGTCTGCGTGGGGGGACACCCCATGGAGATGCAAACCCTGCTGTGGGAAGGAGCAAGCTGGGGCAAGTCGTGTGGTTCCAGAGCTGATGGCAGGGATATGGATACTTTTGGAGGGCAGATGCTGGGACCTGCTGCCAAGCCAGGAGGAGATGCTGTCCAGGTGACAAGGACGCTTCCCAGGTGGATGGTGCTGCGCAGCTCCTTGGCTGGACCCTGCGATGGGGACAAAGCTGACACTGTCACACAGTCTCTTCCTGCAGAGAGGAAAGCTCCATCCCTTGTCTGCCAGGGAAAAGGTGGCCCTTAGGCAGGACATCCAGGTGCTTGCTGGGGGGCAGTTCAGCTCTGGAATCAGCTCTAGGAGAGAGCAGAGCCAAGCTCGTGGCTGTTCCTGGGAGCTTTGTTCACGTGCAAGCTCCTCTGCCACCTGTCCTGCTAAATGGCTGCTCCCCTGCCCAGAATAGCCCCTGTGTTCTGCCAGCTTCTGGCTGTGTCCTCTGACCCAGTTGGAGGGTCCCCAGGTCCCCAAGTCAGGGGGTGGCAGAGATGGGCCCCACTCCCATGGGCTGACAAGGGCATAGCAGCCTGCTCCATGTGTTGTTGTGTCTGAGTGGAGCTGCTGGTGTTTCCCAGCTGGGAAAAGCTGGGAGCTTTGTCAGACTTGTAGATCCACTGGGGAAGGGAGCTGACAGGCAAAAGCTTGAGGACGGCTTTGCCGGGGAGCATCTTGCTTGCTGCTTGCATCCTTGCCTTGTGCAGGGAAGTGTTCCTCACCTTCATCCCCCTCCTTCCTTGGGCTCCCATGAGGTAATGGCACCCCAGGTTTGTTTCTATCATTGAGCAGTGTCTTCCAGCACTGCAAGGAGCAGAATTGGCAGAGCCTTCCTTGGGCGTTGGGTGTGCTGGGGAGTGGCAGCTCCTGGGAGAACTGTTTGAATGTCTTATGGGGCCCTGCTGATTGCAGCAGGAAGACACTGGTAGCACTGGGGCAGCCCACAGCCATGGCACAGGGGAAACAGCACCCCACAGGTGGGACTGGCTGCAGGAGTGGTCCTTGATCCAGGGCTGAAAACAGCATCCCCCTTCCTGGGTTTTGAAGGATTTCCAGTGTAGCCTCTGTTTTCAGGGCTCTTGCAGCTGCACTAGGCTGACTTGCCTCTTCAGAAGAGCTTGTTGTGAGCTGGTGCTGTCAGCTTGAGGGGAGCATTGGGTCTGGCTGTACAGGCCTCAAAAGAACAATCAACTTCCCTCAGGCTCCCAGTAAAACTGCCACACTGAGAGTGGAGAGGACTTAGCAACTGAAGTACCCGGAGCATGTGGGACCATGCGAGGCAGACACCTGGGTGGACCACGGGGCAAATAAGACTGGAGGCTCTCTGTCCCAGAGCACTTCTTGTCTCCTTCCACCCCTGCTGGGCATAGCAGCCCCTGTCACCTCCCTGGCCTGCTGATGACTGCTTTTCTCTTCTGCAGAATCATCAAAGCTGTTGTCAAGACCTTCAAGTATTTCTTCGGCCTGAGGTTTGAGGTGAAGGGACTGGAGAACTTCGAGGTGGAGGGCCCTGCTATCATTGTGTCCAACCATCAGAGCATCCTCGACATGATGGGTGAGGAGCTGGTGGGAGGGAAGGGAAGGTTTCCCCTGCTGACCATAGGAGAAGTCCTGGCTGAGCAGCCTCTGCTCCAGGCAGCCTGTGCTGCTGAGCCAGCTGGTCCAGCTTCTCCATCAGTGCTGGCTGTGGGAAGGGAAGGGTCTCCTGTCACTCTAAGCAATCCCTCACCCGTGCAGCACCCCAGGTACTGCTGTCCTTGAGGTGCTTCTCAGCTCCCTTTTACATCCCTGCCTCGCTGGTGGCCTGGCTGGCCCAGCACGTGTGTTGGTGGCCCTGCTGGGCTCCCTGGGGCCAGAGAGTGAGCTGCCTCTGGGGTTCTTGCTGTCATCTGCAGCCACCCTGCCCCACTAACTCTGCTGTGTGCCAGGCCTCCTGCTCCGCTGATGGCAGCAGAAGCCGGGAGAGGAACAGGACACTGGTACCCCTGTCCTTGTCCCACCTGAGTGCAGGCAAGGGGGGTGACTGCTGGGTCTTGCCCTCTGCCATCCCATTAGGGCTGATGGAGGTCCTGCCCGACAACTGTGTCCAGGTGGGCAAGAAGGAGCTGATGTACACGGGCACCGTGGGGCTCATCATCTACCTCGGCGGCGTCATCTTCATCAACAGGAAGAGCACCAGCAGTGCCAAGATGGTGATGTCAGAGGTGGCCAAAACGATGGTGTCTGACAACGTGAGTGTCACTGTGGAGCGTGGTGGGGTGGCACTGGGGATTGTGGCGCTGCTGGTGCTGGCTCACCTGCAGTGACGCAGCTGGCTGGTGGCTCCGAGCACTGCAAGTGGATTTCTGGAGCAGAGCCTTGTCTCTCCATCTGCAGGTGAAGGTGTGGGTGTACCCAGAGGGCACGAGGAACTGCACTGGGGATTTGCTGCCATTCAAGAAAGGAGCATTTCACCTCGCTGTCCAGGCACAGGTAACGGTGCTTTGCCCTGCACAGGAACCCTGAGTGCTTTTGTAGTGGTGCTGCAGACTGCTCGTGCAGTGTGTGGTTTGTTTGCTCTCAGCTGAGCTGTTCCCAGGTGACACCTACTCAGGTAAACCACCGTTAGGTGTCAGAAGTGCTGCCCAGCAGAAGTCAAGAGCCTTTTCCATCCCCTGTGGGAATGATTTACTCTGGGGATGGGTGGCTGCAGACAGTGGAGAGCTGCCCTGTCCTCTCTGCTGCCTGTCCCAGTCCTGGTGTCCCATCTAGAGGGAGGAGTGTGAAGGACAGGCACACTTGATCCCTGTGTCCAGGCTTTCCTGGCAGCATGGCAGGGCAGTGCTTGTGCCCAGGCGTTCCTGGGGCATGGCTGCAGCCCAGAGCTTGCTCCTGGCAGGGAGCCCAGCGGGTGCTTTCCCGGGGAAACCCAAAGCTGTTGATTCATTTCTCAATCCCCCAGGTTGCAATAGTGCAGTGGTGATTCAGGATTGTTAATGCTTGTGCTGTAGAACAACATCTGGGCTTGCTCTGTGTGAAAATAACTGCTCCCTCCCTGACAGCCATATGGCACCTCTTGGTGTGTCTTTTCTCTCCAAGATGTCAACATCCATGAGCAGTTAGTGGGGGAGCAGGCAAACAGCTCCTTGGCTTCAGCCAGCCAGAGCTGTCTGTGCTCTCAGGAGCAGGGCTGCTTGCCTGGGCAGGGTGCTGGGGCAGTGTGCCTAGGATGACTCAAGGCCTCATGGGAAACTGGTTTTCCTAGGAAAGGTGTTGCAGAAGGGATTCTGGAGAAGGAACTAGGTGCCAGATCTCTTGCTGGGTTTGTTTGGCCAAGCCCAGGGTGTAGCCTGTGTTGTACCATCCCCATTCCTGCTTGGGTGATGCAGCCAAGGCAGGGTCTGGCAGGTGCTGGAAGGAAAGAATGACATGGAACTGCTACACCCCTGTGAGTCCCTGACTGTAGGTCCTGACTGTGCCACCAGCACTGGGATAACGACTGTGCCTGCCCTCCTGGCCCTGCCTCTGTCTGAAGCTTCCCTGGGAGCAACAATTTGTGACTCCTTTTCTTAGAAACTGAAAGCAGAACAGCCACCCTGCCTCAGACACGTGTATGTACAGCAGGCAAGGCCTGTCAGAACAGGCATCCTGCAGTGTTTGTTTGCAGGACAGAAAATACCTGGGGTTTGAGGCCTGACTTGGGACGAGGAGCCCTAAAAGCCAGTGCTGAGCTGAAGCTGAAGTAGAACTGGGCCCTAGTTCCTTGTGTATCTCTGTGCCTTGAGTTTCTGGGGAGTGGTTTTGATTCCATTTGACTCCTGATTGTTCCAGCCTTTGGACGTGGATGTTTGTAGGGCTGCGTGTGCCCTGTGTGTCTGAGAGCCAGGCCAGGTCAGCTCTGCTGTGTGGGATTTGCTGCCTGTCTCTGGCCTGCCCTGAAGTGCAAGTAACTCCTCTTTTTCTTTCCTTCCCCAAGGTCCCAGTGATCCCTGTGGTGTATTCCTCCTTCACCACCTTCTATAATCCAAAGACAAATCTATTTACATCAGGTAACAAAGAGTCACTTGGAGACAGGGTTGCTGTTGTCCGGCGTGGAGATCTGGTACACAAGGGTGTGGGAGGGAAGCAGAGCTGGGGTGAACAGGAGGAGCCCTGCTGGGAGATGTCTGGAGCCAGTTCAAAGCACTTGGCACCAGAGCCTGGGCTGGGTTAGCTCAGGAAGGGCTGTAATTAAATACACTGAGGGGTGTTTTCATTAAAAATTGGATACCACCTCTCCTGCCCTGGGCAGGCTCTGGCTGGGATGGCAGTTCGGAGCACTCTGCTTGGCACAGCTGTTGGAGCCAGGATCTACTTCCCAGAGCAGCCCCTCTCTGCCTGTGCTCCAGGGATGGAGGCCTGAAGCCCTGGCAGGGGATGAGGGCTGTGCTGGGGCTGTCCAGGATGGGGAGCAGGGCAGAGAACAGAGCTCCTGTGGCGTGTGGGTTTCTCACAGGCTCCTCTCTTGTTCCCAGGCAAAATCAAGGTTGAGATTCTGCCTCCAATAGAGACCAAAGGCCTGACATCAGACGATGTCACTGACCTCACTGACAGATGCTTCCACCTCATGAGGGAGACCCTCTTCAGGCTGTCAGGCCGTCCAAGTGAGGCACAGAACTCATCCTAGAGGCTTCTCCAGTGGTGTCACCGTGTGGTGGTGGCTGAAGGGACCTGTCTGTTCTTGCCAAATACTGAAGGAACTTCTCCTCTGCAGTGACTTCTAACTCTGGGAACACCACGGACTGGCACACACAGGGTGTCAAGCCAGCACTAAGGTTCCCCTCTGAGTGGATTTCTCTTATGGGTTCATTTTCTCACTATGTCTCCTTTTTCTGAATTTCTCAGGCATCAAACTTGTGCTACCAAAGGGCTCAATGACCAGAGAGGTGAGTCCCCCCAGCTCCAGCAGCGGGCACGGGGTGACAGCAAAAGCCTGGCTGGAGCCTGGGCTCTGCCTCGTGTGACTGTCCCTGCACCTGTGTTCCTGCAGGCTCAGCTCCTGCTGGCCTGGCCCTGTGATGTCCCAGCTGGAAACCCCCAGGCAGCTGTTTGTATCAGCACAACCTTGATGCTCAAACAGGGCTGAGAATTGGGTGAAAATCCACATTTTGACTTCTTCAGCAGCACTGGGAGTGTGGTGTCCTCCCCGGACAGCCCGGAGCACTGCCACCCGGCACAGTGGGACTCTTGGGCCTGTCCCCTTGAGGTGCCCTTGTGTCACAACAGCATCTTGTTGGGAAACTGCTGCCAGCTGCCTGCCGTGGAGGGGGCTCAGCCAGGTCACATCCCGGTGCCTGCAGTGGCCCTTGCGGAGGCCAGGGGCTCTGTCGTGCTCGTTTTGTCACTTGTCATGGTCAGCACTGGCCGAAAGGTGGTGCCTGTCCCGCGCGTCTCTGCCGCTCTCCAAGGCCTGTAAACCCCCCCAGAGCCACAGGGTGGGTGAGCTGCAGCTGGAACGGGGCTGGGAAGGCTTGGAAGGCTTCAGCTCTCCCTTTGGGGGATGTGAACTCCTTTCCTGATCAGGTAAAGGTGTTCCCCTGTGCTTCGGGGTGATGGACCAACAGAGCTCCGGGACCCCTCTCTGGGAGCTGTAGAAGGGTCGATGCCCTCAGAGGCTGCGTCAGGTCCATGGTTCCTTTAGCTTTAGCTCTGCTGTTCATGGCACAGGGGACCTTGGGAAAAGCCTCCTGGGGCAACTCAGGTAACCAGCACAACCAGCTCCTGCAGGCTGCGTTGGTGAAGTTGTGTTCATGTGGCATTTTGGGGCTAAAGCCTCAACTGGGAAAGGCAGGGATTTCCATGGAAGGAGTCCTTGGGCCGAGCTGGTGCTGGCAGGGGGCTTTAGTGGAGGGGCCTTACAGTACAGACTCAGGGGATGGGATGGGTCGGGGTGGGAGGATGGGAACCAAACCAGCACTTTGTGAGGGTGGCAGATAAAGGGCTGACATGGAGGGTGAACCCAGGAGGGCCCTGGGAGGGCTCCTGGGGAGGGGAACCATGTCTGACTCCTCCTGGGAGGAGGGAGCAGTGCCTCTGTGTGCAGTTGTCTGCTGTTCACTTTTAATTGGGTGGAGAATGTTATGTGCTTTACAAAAAAAAAAAAAAAATGCCTTTGGTTATTTAAATAAAGGAGCCTCCTGGTCTTGTGTGGGGGCTGAGGGAGGAGGATGTGGGGTGCTGACCCCTCAGCTCTTGCAGGGGCTGGGTTTGGTGATGGAGGGGGAGTGGAGATCCCTGTCCCCAGCCTCACTGGCGAGGCACCATCCCAAACCTGTGCTCCTGGAGGAAGTGCAGTACCTTTGCAGGGACCTGGTGCACCTGTCCCCTGCTGTGACACCTGCCTTGGGGCTGCAAGGACCTGTCCCCACCTCCTCCATGGGACAGCAAGCACAGGCAGTGTGGGCAGGCAGCTGCCCTGCCCGGGCCAGGTCTCTGCTCTGCAGGGCAGGCAGCACAGCCAGCCCTGTGCCCGCTGCTCCCGGGGAGATGTTATCCCAGGATAATGCTAAGGAAAAGCCTGGCAAAGCCAAACACCACTCAGCTTCACACACAGCCAGTCTGGCACAGCCAGGCACTCATGGCACGAGGTAAGGCATTTATTTGCTGCCTCTCCAGCAGGAAGAGGGCTCAGAGTCCAGTTTGGAAGTAACTGTGTGACCTTTGGTAAGGTGGGCTGGAAGAGAAAACGATGGAGATGCTGATGGGAACCCAGCCTTCTCCTGCTGCCCTGTGCCTTCCCGGACACGGTGTGGCTTCATCCCCAGCCTGGGGCTGGAGAGTGAGATAAGAACTCTGGATGCAGTCAGCTTGCTCCAAATCCTTGAGTGCTCTGCTACAGTTCGTTCTTGCAGGAACCTGGGAAGATAAAAAAAAAAACCAAAAAAAAAACCGTTGTTAGCCTGGCTTCCTTGCCTGGGCCCTGTGCCCAGTGTCCCAAATCCAGGGACAGTAACTGTGACAGTCTGTGCTGGATTTGGGATAATTCAGACTTAGAGGGGCCAAAGTGGTTATGGCTTAAAGGGCTCTGACCTGGTGCCTTTACTGATGGTTTAAAGAAGAGAAAATGGGGTTTTTTGGTCATTACACACATCCCCAGTGAGCAGCTAATTGGGGAGTGCAGTTGTAAGGTGGCATTCAATTGTGAAATGCTCCACCAGGCACAGAACATGGATGGCTGAGTAACTCCGTGGGATGCCACGGCTTGCTGGAGTATGACAGGACAGTTTTGTGTCCTACAGGGACTTGCAAGACCATGGAAAGAGACAAAAACAGGTTTTTCTTGCTGGAACAGACTTGGCAGAAATTAATTTCAGGGTTTTGGAGTCATCCCTTGGAATGAATCCAGGTCACCTTGTGATAGTGCTCACATTCCTCTGTGCTGTCACCAGTAATACGTACAGGGCACTACTAGAAAACTCAGTCTGCTGGAACGCTCAGTGGGTCTGATAATTACCCCTTCCTGAGCTGTTTTTTAAGTGTCTATTTGCAGCTACCTTGTCTTCGAACAAGTTCTTTGAACTCTTTTCTTAGCCATTACTGCAAGCAGTGAAGTGGGACTGGATGTGCCCTGAGCCAGTTCCTCCTGAGTCTTTCCAAGCGCCCCTCTGCCAGCAAGCTGCTCTTGCACACCAGCTCCTGAGCTGGCCCATCCATACCTACTTTCTGGAATTATTTAATGGGAAAACGAGCTGCAAAGAGCTGCCCATCAAAATAAAATGTTCATAGGGTTGTGCTCTGCTCGGAGTCAAGGGGCTGTGCTCCAGAGCAGCACAGGGAGCCGAGGGGATGCTGCCCCTCTCCGTGGTGGGGACAGCAGGCAGGAGCCCTCCCCTCCAGCCATTTCACACATGACAGCTCTCCCTGGGGTCTCTTCCTCAGTCCCCTACTTTGGAGACCCTCTCTGCTCCACTGCTTGGTGTGTAAACTTCAAAAAAAGAAATGCCTAGAACTTCCCAGGCTCGTAAATCTGCCAACTTCTGCACGCTCCCTAAACTTCCCTGATTGACTTTTTGGACTGTTAATTTCCTAAGACCTGGGGGTTCTTTTCTAAGGACCAATTTATCAGGAAGGGGGCTGCAGCCATGAGGTGCTGCCTGCCACACGTGACCCACTGCTCCCAGTGCCTCCCTCTGCTCTGCCCCGCAGCCACGTTTCCATGAGCCAATCTTACCATTTTTGGCTGCTACCAGGCCAGTCAGATGGTGCAGCCATAGAAACAGCTTTGAAATGAAGCTAATGGGCTGTTTGTGTTCATCCTTTATTAATTACAGGCTGCTGAGCTTGAGGGAGATCCAGATTAACAGTGGCATATGTGTTACTGATCTCGCTGGCCCGCATCTGCTCACCGCGGCCAGTGTGGGCGGAGGGAGAGCCTTCCACCCTGCTTTTTCCAGGCACTTACACGTCTCCAGCCGCTCCTCCAGGAAGGAGATCTGCTCGCTCAGGGAGTCGATCCTGTCCAGTTGCTGGAGGGAGTGGGACAGGCGGCTGATGGGGTCTGCGCCCACGTCCTCCGACGGCATGAGGTTGTGGAAGGGGGCCAGCACCAGCTGGAGCTTCTGCAGGGAGAAGGGGAGCCCTGAGCGTGTCTCCCCGGGCAGGAGGACCACCCGGCGGGACGCAGCACCCCCCGGCACGGGCTCGCAGGGCTCGGGTTGTGTTCAAAGGGCCGCCGGGCTGGAAGAGCCGCAGCGTGGGCGCTGCCGGCGGCCTGGAGCGCAGCTGGGATCGCTGCTGGGATCGCGAGGCCGGCGGGATGTTAAAAATAGAGCCGGGGCGGAGGGAAACCCTGGCTGCAAGCAGCCCGGGGTGGGAGCTGGCTCAGCGTGGCCTCGAGCAGGAAAAGGGCAGGGCACAGGGATGTTCTGCAACTCACCTGCTCCAGCGCTTCCACTCTGCTCCTCAGGTCCTCCATTTCTTCCTTCATTTCACTGGAGGCACCTGAAAATGTGACCAAGGGAGTGTCAGTGAGTAAAAGCCCGTTGCTGAGGTGAGGTGGAAGCTGCTGGGGAGAGAGATATTGCTGCAGGGCTCAGGCCAAGCTCTGCTGCTTTCCACTCCTCTCCCAGTGAGCTGCCAGAGTCTGCCCCGCTGGGATCACCCCCCCGAGCATCAGCCGGACCTGCTGGCATCTAGTCCAGCTGCTAAAGGCACAGGTTTCTCCTACTGCTGGAGCACCTGCAGTGAAGTGCGGGAGGGTTTTCAGACAGTGGAGTGACGCTCAAAGGACAAGAACTGGCCTTTTGTGCCCATGTTGCCAAAAACACCCAGGTCTGCCCTAGTGGGCACAAGGAATAATCCCTGCTGAGGGCCGTGGACAGGGGTGGAGGCAGGTGGGGCACGTGCCCTGCTGTCCCAGCTGTTTGCTGCGTGATGCCCGTGCTGGCCACAGCGCATTATTACTCACGGTACGAGTTTGAAGTGTCACAGCGCGTACCAAAAGTAATAATGGGCCGTCACCAGCGGCGCCCGCCGCTCCTCGAGGCTCCGGACCTGCCCTGCGGGAACGACGACGATGACGGAGAGAGAAAAACACATCCCAGACCCCTCAAGCCACAGCCAGGCTCTGTCACCCTCGCAGATGGATTTGTGTGCAGGGGAAGTTGTTTGAGTGGGAGAAACACTCCTGGGTCACCGAGAATAAAGCCGAGGGGTTCTGGCTGTCATCCCCTCTCCCGTCTCCTGCCACTCCTGCTCCAGCCTGTGATGCTGAGTGTTACCTCCAGCTCTCACTGAAGGCCTGGAGAATCTGGGGCTCAATGGGAGGACAGGTTACCTGCTTGGCTGAAGGTGTCCATGCCAGGGGCTGGCACCAGGGGCTGGCACCCCTTGTCATCGGCAGCGAGGCTGAAGCCGTCCTGGCAGGCACAGTGGAAGCTCCCAGCTGTGTTGATGCAGAGCTGGCTGCACCCGTGGCTCTGGCTGGCACATTCATCCACATCTGAAACACAGGAATGGCTCAGTGAGGGCAGGCTGGTGAGGAGGGGGACAGGGTGAGGGGCACAGATGCCTTAGGCACAGCAGGACCTCAATGGAACTGCAGTGAGTGCCCCTGAGTGAGCTGGTGTTTGTACTCTGGGTGTCCCAGCACCACCAGGACAGCCCAGATGGATAAACCTGGGCTAGGCTGGAGGGGGATCTGACCTGCTCCCCCCAGGACAGAGCCAGAAGCAAAAGCTGTGGTCAGAAATGCCCCAGCTCTGGCCAGGCAGGCGCAGGCAGCGCCCGGCTCTCATCCCGGATTTACGGCCGGGGTTTTGGCTCCAGCCAGCTGCGGTGAGGAGCTATCAGCCTTTCAAGTGTGTACAAAACCCAGTAACCTCTCCTCACACGGGGGAGTTGTTAAAGCAGTTCCCACAAAGCAGAATGAGCTGAACCGCTTCCCACGCCCGAGCGAATCTGTTTTAGGCACTGGGAAAATCCTTTCCCCCTGCGCTGGAGCTGTCAGTGATGGGCTCAGCCCTGCCCGGCCCGGCGTGGGTCAATGCCACGCGCTCCTCGTCTGCCTTACGGGAGGGTGGAAAGCTGGGAAAAGCTGGGAGATGCCCTGGCAGGGGTTTGCAGCACTGGTGTGCACCACACTGCCTGATTTCCCTGTGTTGTGAGGAGCATCGGGCTGTTCCTGTGCTGGAGATCACCAGGCTTCCCCTCCACCCCCGGATATTTTTGGTTTTACGGATTTAGTCTCTGCAGTAAACAGGCGTTTTGGTTTACAGCAAGAGTTCACAAAGCCTGAGAGGGATCATCACAAACACAGAATCTCAGGCCGGCCACACCAGGTCTCTGTGCTGCAGAAAGGCTTTTGCTGGCCTTGCTCTGCTCACACCGACCCAGCACGGAGCAGCAGCAGGGAGAAAATGTGGATGCCAGAGCTGCACCTGAGGGCTGGGAGCACTGAGGCAGCTGAGGGGAGATCAGAACTCCCCTGGGAGCCACGCTTCCCACCTTTTCCTGGCCAGACCCTCAGGCATCAGTGCCTGGAGTAGGTGCGCACGTGTGTGCAGAGGGGTGACGCCGGTTCTGTCCCAAGGTCTGGTGGGAGCCGCAGTGCTGGTCCCTGTCCCCACCGAGGGGTTGGTGTAGGGACAAAGGACACCCAGAGCCCCGTGGCAGCTCGGATGCCCCCAGGAGGAGCTCTCCCAGCAGCAGCAGGGCAGGCACCACACAGGGAGCAGGGAGAGGGGTGACACGGCCGGTACCTGTCTGGCAGGCTCGCCCCGTCCAGCCGGGTGGGCAGGAGCATCTCCCAGGGAAGGCACAGCTCCCGCCGTTCTGGCACGGCACCCAGCAGAGAGCTGTGAGGGGAAACACCAGCACAGCGTCACCCCGCAGCTCTGGGGGTCCCCAGCTCCCTCCCACCCCCCTGGATGTGTGTACACACACAGGGCACACCCCAAAACACACCAGCACCAGCCCGGGGGCACAATGGGGTCGGGCTGCCCAGGGTTAATAGGGCTCAGGATATGGCTGGAATGAAGAGGCCTGAAAAAGGCCAGAGGGCCTGCAGGCAGCAAATATGGGAAGGAGAAGGGTAACAGGCAGCAGCAGGCCCTAGGAAGCCCCTGGTGCCAAGCTCTGAGCTCGTCTGGGGACACTCTGGCTGCTGCTGGGGTTTGCATTTGTTGCCTCCTGAAAGCATTTCTCTTCCATTACTGCTGATCTGTATGGAAAGGGCTTCCTCATTTATCCGCTGGTAACTACAAAGGTAATAAGCAATCCCAAAGGAAAAAGGCCCAAGAGACAGCAGAGAAAAGCTGGGAATTAATAAGATATTGAACTGCATTTGGTTGTGGTGCTGAAAATGTAAGTGCTTTCCTAGAAGGAGAATCCACCTGACAGGCAGAATGAAGAGACCTGGTCCTGGGATTTCCTCCAGGGGTCTGGGGATGGGCACAGGCACCGGGGTGACCCGGCAGCTCCTTACCTCTGTTACAGCTCAGTGAGTGGCTGTTTGCTCTGCTCCAGCCAGGACAGCACGAGGCCGTGGCCTCAGGCAGCTGCCTGTACCTCTGCCTGTAGGCAACCCTGTAGATGGTCCTGCAAGGCAAGGACGGGGCTGAGCTGGGGGCCCCAAACCCCGTCCTGCTCCCACAGCCGTGGCTCAGCCCCGCCGCCCAGGGGCTGGGATCCACATCCCTGCGGATGATCCCGCTGGCGCAGCCCCCGTGGCACGGGCGGGCCCCTCACCTGTAGGTGCTGCAGAGGCGGTGGCCCTGGCAGGTGGTGAGGTAGGGCTGGTACACGGGCTGCACGTGGGACTCGGCGGAGGCGCTCAGCCGGCTCTGCGGCCCCGCGGCGCAGACCCTGCGGCTGAGCAGAGAGGGGTCAGCTCCCCGCAGCCGGGACACGGCCTGGCCGTCCCCCTCTGCAGAGGGCAGCAGTGCCCAATTGCCCCGGTGACCTGGGAAGCCACTGCAAGCTGTTGTGGCTCAGTGACACAGCTCTGGCGCTTCCTCCCCAGCTGACGCCTGCCCCGTCCCAGGGGAGCAGTCAGGACCCAGATTTAGGGATGATTTACTCATGGCATTCGTTGTCTCCCTTCCCCTGAAACCACTCAGTTTCTGAGCGGATTTTTCCTTTCCGAGACTTTTGCATTCCTGAAACGGATGTCCCTGTGGTCACCAAGAAATTAATGATTTCACAGGAAGGGTCAGGCTCACCGCAAAAAAAATAAAGGTTAGATGAAAGGCACTCTCCAGCCTTCCTTAGATAACTGTTATCCAGTCAAAAACTTTCCCAAGGTTAACAGCCAAAGTAGTCTTGGTTAAATATCTTTTTTTTCCCAACATTTTTCAGCCCAAACAGGTCAGTCCCACTGAGGAACTCATCTACTTGTCTCAGTCTCCCAGCTCAATTAGAAACTAAAATAAAAAGCCTGGGAATTAGCATGGACATCAGATGGCTTCCATTAACTCCAGAAAACTCCTCTCAGCCTCATGATTAATGTTATAGAAGATATAATTTTTAAATGGCAATTGTTTGCTTTGTAAAATTTCAAATAAAGTTTTAGCTGCAGCCTCTGCGTGCGAGTGAGAAATTCAGCTGTGGTTTCAGCCCTGAACAGAATGTGAAAGGTTTGATGCTGGAGGAGTATTTCAGTGTAAAAACAAACTTTGCAGAAAATGTGAGCTGTGTCTGGGGGCGGGGGTTGAGCTCCAGCTCCTCTCGGCTGCGGAAGAAACTGGGACACTGAGCTCTGGGCTTCCTCAGGCCCAGCGGGAGCTGAGCTGTGCCTGCCCAGACTGTGCTGGCATCCAGGGCGTTCTGGCAGACCCACTTCCCAGAAAGGGAAGGGGAATTGCTGGAGATGCCACTCCTGGGCTTGCAGGACCACGGACCACAGCAGCATCCTGGGGAGCACAGAGCACAGCAGGCACCAGCCCAGCTTTCCACACCTGTGTCCCCTGGATGGCGTGTCCATCAGAGCCAGGAGCTGCATCCCATCTGCTGGGAGCTGCATCCTCCCAGCTTTCCAGTGTCCCCTG